>CM077673.1:242111787-242404287 GCA_039707655.1 Elymus sibiricus
ATATGCCATATATGAAACTTGACTAGAATTTCATGTGGTTTCATAATATCTTGCTGCATCCATGATTTGGTAAGTTTGTGGTTGTTGTTTGCATGCATTTTGCACTCATGGCATATTCATCTTGTGTTTGTCATATCTATTAGACCGTAGCTCCGTTTTAAATGATCCATATATGTAAATCGCTTAGAATGACGTGTAGAATCACATGGTGCATTTTGTTTTCCTGTTTAACAAATATAAAATATGGTTACTTCAGATCTGGACTAATTTCGAAATTAACATATGGGGTCATTTCGGAAATACTATATGTTGGTTCCGGCCTCATTTAAAATGACTAGATAGTGTAGTTTAATTATGCTTCACCTCTTGCCATGTTTAACAACATTTAATATTGTCGTGTATCTAAACGGGAGTGAACTAAGTAATTCAAATGTGGAGTTTCGTCAATATGCAACTCGTTGCATATTGAACTTCACTTAATGTGTAGTATTTGATATTGTGTTTTGTCATGCCTTGCATACTCGTTTGGACATGCATCATATTTGTTTGCGCATCATGTCTTGCATATGTTGCGGTGTTTATCATGTGTTGATTGTTATTTCCGGATTTCTTCTTCTCGATAGAGTTCCGAAAGCATTCGGAGTGTGAGGATTCGTTCGACTACGTTGGCTCGTCTTCTTCATGGACTCAATCTTCTTCCAAGCGGGATCTCAGGCAAGATGACCATTTCCCTGGATACCATTACTATCATTGCCATGCTAGATGTCTCGTTTCTATTGCTTGTCTCGCCACCTACCACTTGTTTGCCAAGCCTCCCAAATGCCATGATAAGCCTCTAACCCTCCACATCCTAGCAAACCATTGTTTGGCTATGTTACTGCTTGCTCAGCCCTTCTTATAGTGTTGCTAGTTTCAGGTGCAATTGTTTCCATGTGCCAACATGGATGTTTTTGAGCTATCACAATATTGTTGCTATTTAATTTAATGCACATATATACCTGGTAAGAGGTGGAAGGCTTGGCCTTTTGCTCGATGTTTTGTTCCACCTTTGCCGCCATAGTTAATTGTGTACTAGTGTTATGTTCCATATTGAGCGCTCCTAACATGCTCGGGGTTGTTATGGGAACCCCCTTGACTTTCGTTTTGGGATAGAACTCTTCTGGCAAGGCCCAACATTGGTACTATTTGCTAAATAACAACTTAAAATTTGCATAGGGCATGATCAGTCCGTGGATAATTAATCAACCCCTGGGCTAGTGCTCCTCATGAGTGTTGGTCCAAAATAGAGCACTGTGCGGGGCCAACCCGGGGCAAGTCGGGAGATTTCTATCAGGCCACTGTACGCGTAGCTCATTCGGTTGTGCCCTGAGAACGAGTTACGCGGCTCCTATTAGGATTGTCGGCACGTCGGGTGGCCTTGCTGGATTTGTTTTACCTTTCTCGAACGTCTTGTGCGCGGGATTTCGAGGACACTTTGGGCTATCTCTAGGTTGAGATTTTCCATCGAAATTCCACAAATACTACGGGTCATCCCGCGGTTGAGGAGTTCCAACGCAGCTTGTGGTTAGTTTCTGATGGATGAGTTGGAGCACCCCTGCAGGGTTAAATCTTTCATGAGAGCCGTGCTCGCGGTTATGTGGTAACTTGGAAATTTGTTTAACATCCGTTCATAGAAAACTTAAAGTAAACTCAAATAAAATACACCAACCATGTGCGTAACCTTGACCGTCTCTTCTTGTGAATTTCTGATTCGAGAGAGAACACGGTGGGGTTATGTTTGACTCGTAGGTAGGTGTTCAGGATCACTTAGTGATCATTACTAGTTCACGTCCGTTATACAACGATCACCCCCCCCCCCCCTTATTCTTGTACTCGTAAATTAGCCACTCAATAAATGCTTAGTGCTTGCTGCAGCCTCACCACTTAACCATACCTCACCCATTAAGCTTTAATAGTCTTGATACCCTTGGAAATGAGATTGTTGAGTCCCTGTTGGGGATATAACCCCATGGTATGACCCTCCCAGGAGGGGCCGGGTTAGGAAGTTGGCGACTTTGCAGTAAGGCCTTAAACAGGCCGGAAGACCAAGACAAGCCTGGAGGTAACTTACCAGATGGGCCGGGCAGAGGCCCAGAGCCGGAAGGCGGTGTGAGACCCGGAGGCGTAAGCCTCCGGGAGATGGCTTGCCAGAGAAGGCAAGGCGTTTAGAGATAAGGTCGGTTACTAGATGTAACCTGGCCCGGACTCTTGTAAGCCTAGGGCCTCGACCTGTGTATATAAAGGCGAGTTCCCTGGGCGGCTTAGGGTACGAAACGATTGATCGAGAGCTAGGTCAAGCGAATCCGCTCCCTTGTAATCGATACCCAATCAATACAACTCAAAGCAGGACGTACGCTTTTACCTCCTTCAAGAGGGGCCGAACCTGGGTAAACCCATGTCTTTTATCCTGACCAACCCCTTCGAGTTAACCGCCGTAGCGATGGATTCACCCCTAAGTCCTTTCACTAGGACATCTGCCGTGATAAAACCACGACACCTGTCGAGGCCCTCGAGCCAAAATAAGGATAGCACCGCATCTTCGGCATGAAAAGTTGGTATCAGAGCCTGTACCGACCTAGGAGCCTCCTTGATTGATCGAACTTGGTCGTGTCGAGTCTAGTAAAAAACTATTTTAAGTCTAGTTATATCGGAGGGTAGGATTCTTTTTACTCCTCTTCTATGCTCTGGTAAGGAATTACGGCTTAGGAATTTTAATTCTACCCCTCTTCTCACTCAATTTTTTTTAGGATCATGCGGGTATTTTGGAACCTCTATGATGTCGATGTGACCGGAACTCTGTTCTTGGTGCCTCCCGTACGTATGGATTGGACCCGGGGAGTTGAGCTCCAAGGGGTTCTTGACACATCGTTATCGTTCAGTTTCCTTAGTATCTAAGGACGCGGATGTTCAAAATTGCTTCAATACTATTCGTGGTGCGAAGAGTGTGGCGGCACCCAGTACTGGGGAGCGGGATCACATGTACTGCCATGTTTAGTATCGTTGTGATTACAAGGGTCTGAGGTAGATGAGTTTCCGAGGTTTCTCTGGTTGTGTGTTGACGGCTGTGATACACGGTGGGTAGTATTATTGCTAGGAGTTGAGTGTTTATTCAGTAATTTATCCGTGTATCCGTTGGACCAGATTGCATAACCAGAAAGATTTCGGGAGTTCTTAGGTGGGAATTCAAGTAGTTACCTAGGATTATCCTTCCAATAAATGCATAAGGGGTTATGTATTTGTTTCCGGCTAAATTCTCAAGCCTCATCCTTTGTTTTGTTTTAGAGTATGGTAATTCGAGTTGCTTCGATGTCAAGTGGTGATTTCATATCTTTCCTAAGGTGTGTTTCTCATCAAGATAATTCATCCCTCTCCAATTTTTGCAAGATCAATCCTCATATTTCTTTCTGGAGTTCGTCTCATCTGTCTCAAGTTGTCTTTGTTTTCCCACCCGCCCGCCCTTTTTCTTCAAGGATTAAATTCTCATTCAAGTGCCTTTTCTATTCATGTGATGCTTCCGCTATCTTCTCTTCCGTGATGTATCCGGTGATTCTCATGAAGATCCTCAAGTTCTAAGTTCATCATTTCTTCGTCTCGTTTTCTTTCCCGGTGGATTCAATTCAACCTCTCTGTGTTCGTCATATCCTTTTCATTTGCTAAATGATTTCCCATGTTGGAGACTCTCATCCAAGCCTCTCTTGTTTAGTCATCTCTCTTTGTCATATCCGGAGTGTTGAAGATATCTCAGAAGACTCGTGTTCCCATTCAAATCCTTTAAATTATTTCGAGGCTCTCACCTCATCAAGTTCTCAATTTGTATCGGTGCAATATCTCTTTCTAAGCAATCGTTTCAACGGTGTTTCTTTTCAGTGGGCCCATAACCCACAGGTTCTTTCCCAAGATCTTACCTGGCTCTTTTAATCTTCCCGGAGATGTCCTCAAGTTCTTTTCAAATATGACGTAAGAATAAATTCCATCGGTCATATTCCTTCTCCAAGATTGATTCGAAGTAATTTTCATCGTTGGCTCAACCTTTTCTTATTCATTATTCCGGAGTGTCTCAGTAATTCTTGGTGGTGTTTCTCGTCATCATTCTCAGCATTGAAGACCGAAGGAGAGTTTCTCTTAAATCTTGTTCCATTCTCGGAGATCCATGGTTTCAGCTTCGTGTTATCCTATTGAATTGTTTTCGATCATGAGTAATTCTTTCGGTATCTATCCGGAGCATTTTTGAGTTGTTCCATTTCTCGATCCTCCGAAGGCCATCATTTCAGAAGATTTCTTTGTTCTCAGCTTTCATCTTTCGTTCTCCAATTCTTTTCAATTGTTGTCTCTTCGTTCGTATCTCAATTATTCCGGTGCCTTGTTCAAGTTTCTATTAGGCAAATCTTGATCTCTTCATTCTCATGTATTCCCATTCGTTTCAATTATCACCGGTCGTTCGTTCAAGAGTTCTTCAAGTTTGTGCTCTTATCTCTCCCTAATCTTTTCAAAAAGAATAAGTAGTATGCCAATCTGTTGCTTGTCATAAATTTAACTTGATGAAGGATAAGCATAACTTAATCCTTATTCTTCTTTCTTCGAAGTGCTCGTGATTCTTTCCGGAGTGGCTCATGATATCAAATTCTCGATTATAGTTGCTTATCTTTTCTTTTCCGGAATCCCAAGTTTTCTCAAGTATCTCTTCGCGAAGCCCAATCTAAGTCATGGCAAGGCTTCAACTCTTGTTATTTTCAATCTTCATTTGTTTTCTATTATCATTTTCTACCCGGAGTTCTTCATGGAGGCTCTACATGGTGGTTCATCAAAGATTTCTTTCATTCTCAAAGTATTCTTCAAGATTCTTGTGGTAGTACCTCAAGTATTCTTTATCTTGCATTTCAAAGTGCAATTCTTTCTCCATTATCCTTTGAGATGGTGTTATAGCATTCTTGATTCATGAGGAGTCTCGAAGAGAATTTGTTTCAAGAATGAGATATTTAAACCCATCATTTCTTTCTCGGAGTTATCTTGGTATAGATGTCACCTAAAGCACTTCCTAAAGATTGTTGCTATCATGGTGTTTGTCAATGATCCAAGTTTTCTCTTATCCTCTCGATGAAAGAAGTTTTGCATATCTTGTTGCTCCCAAGCAACCATTTGTTTTCGTTTGTGGCCGGTTGTCACCTCATAATTTTGAGTTGTTTTCCATAAGCACATAACAAGTTTTTCTTTCGTTGTTGATGTTCCAACAACTCCGTTCAATCTCTTCTTGCTAGGATGCTTTTCAAATTCAATGTGGTATACGTTGTCATTTTCTTCTCTGTGCTTTTCTCTCCAATGATCTAGCTTCTTTCCTTGTTCCGGAGGCATTGTGTTGTTGCTCTTTTCAACTCATATTCTAGTTTCATTAAGATCATGTTCTTCCCTTGCTTGTCCATCTAACCAGAGTGTTGTGTCCTCTCTTCAAGTTCTTTCCACGTTATCAAGTTCCTCTTCTATTTCTACCGAAGTGCTGCCCAAATTTCTTGTGAATTCTTGCTTGTTCCTCATGTCATTCATCATCTCGTTGAAACCTTCAAGCTTCTTTGTTTTCACTCATTTGTCGGAGAAGCAACTAAGTTTTACCTCTTCTTTTCCTCTTCCTCTTTCCCTTCTCATTCTAAGATCTCGGGGCGAGATCTCTTGTAAGTGGAGGAGAGTTGTAACAGCCCGAGACCGACGCTCCAGAAGATTCCCCTTTTATTCCATTGTCGTAGTGTGATTCGTCTGGTTGTCGCATTCATCATCGCATCATCTGCATTGCATCGGCACTCCGTTGCCGTCAGTTTTCAAAACTTGCATCTGTTCGTAGTTGCCGGTTCTCTCCGTTTCATCGTTGACCATTTTGAGACCTACCACACACGCACGTGCCCGAGGCATCGAAAAATATTGTTTTTAAAAGTGCGCAAAAAATATTCTTGGATTGGGACGAAACTTGGTGTGCGGTCTTATTATATTGTAGGTAGACCGCCTGCCAAATTTCGTCGCAATCAGAGGTCGTTTGATACCCGAACGGTCAACCGTAGCGGCCCCGTCATTGGTTTATTTGTCAGACGTTTTCGGTGTTTCAAAATTCTGTCACGGGCCACCAAATTCCCTCTCATCTCAGCCCAACACCCCTCTACACAGCCCACCTCAACCCAGCTAAGCCCCTCCGCTTCGGAGCCATTCGATCGGCATCGTGCGGTCCGAAAGCGGTGCAAAACCCCCCTCAAACCTAACCCTAGACCCCTGCCTATAAAAACACCTCCCCCATGCCATTTTGGGCATCCCTAGCCCTCTCCCACCTCGGATCCGCCGCCGCCAGCCCCTGCCCACCACTTGGCGCGACGCCGCAGTCCAGCAGCCCGCCTGCGCCGCCGTTTCGTCCAGCGGGAGGCCGCCACGCCGCCACTTGGCGCTCCCGGGCTGGTCAGCGCCGCCGCGACCTGCCCCCCAGCCAGCGGGGCCTCACCACGTGTCCCCGCGCCGCCTCCCACCTCCCACGGCCCGCTGAGGCCCATTTCCGGCCCGCCTGGGGCCGAAGCGGTCCCGAGCCGCCCGCGTGCGCCGCCGCCCGCCTCCCGCACCCTAGCGCGCCCAGCTCCCGCGCCCGAGCCTCCCCGCCGCTGGTACGCCATCGCCGCGCCTCCGCAACGAAGCCCCGCCGCATATCGCCGTCACTGCAAGCCCCACTAGTCGCCAGAGCTCCCGCGTTGCCCCGTCGTCGTCCCGCGTCGTCGCCTCCGTCGGTCGCGCCGCCCTCAACCTCGCCTCCTCGCGTCGCCGCGCTTGCCTCAAGTGCCGGCCACCGTGTGGAGCTCGCCGCCGCCGCTCGGATCCGGCGAGATCCGAGGCCGCCGCCCCCGGATCCGGCCTCCCCGCCGGCCGCCGGAGCTCCCTTCCGCCGTCGCCCCTCGCCGGAACGGCCGATGCCATGGCGTCCTCGGTGAACCCCACCGGGATGGCTCCGTCCCGGATCCGCCCGTCCCTGGATCCAAACGGTCTTTGGTATCCCTCCGTCCCGATCCCTCGAGGTCCAAAATTTCCACTAAGTTTTTTTCACTGTCATTATCGTCATATTGCATTTTAAATTGCATGTAGTTGTCAAACCATGCACCCAATGAGTATGAGTTATATATGAAAAATGATCTACTTTTCGTGCTCTTCATGATGGTTGCCTTTGCATGTGCATTACGGTTCATATTCATGCCCTAAACTCTATTGCAAAAGTGCATCGTGTCTTTAGGTGCAAATCTGTTATTTTGTTCGATTTGGTGTGGATGCTTGGAAGTAAACCGTAGGTCTTTTCCATATGGTTTCTTCATGAGATGTGTTCTACAATATGTCTACTTTGATGCCATGCCTCTGGTTGCTAGGTAGAAGTTCATTATCAAGTCAATTTCTTGCTCTCAAGTGGCTATAACATAAAACTGAAATCTGTTAACGATGAGTTCCATTTTGCGAGCATCATATTAAGCAAACCATGCATCCTATGTAATTTTGTCAATGGTATGATTTGAAGTGTGTCATGTCTAGTTGCTCTTAGTGTCCTTGCCATGCCTATAAATGATTACTATGCTACTGTTATTGCCATGTCAACATGCCTGGTCAAACTGCAGTTTTGGGAGTTAGCTAAATTTCACTAAGTCTGAAACTGTTATTTTGTTGCCATGTTGTCATGCGATTTGCTATTGATCTAGGAGTCTTTTGTGGTTGCTCCCACGGAGTCTTTTGTTAAGCATGTTATTGTCTATCAGGTTGTGTCTTTTGATTCCATGTATAGGATTTACATCATAGTTATATTCATTGTCCAACATGTCAATCTGTTAAAAACTGCTGCACATGTCTACTCTAATTTTCACTAAGTGTGAGAATCTGATTTCTTCATAATGCCATGTTGTGTTGATGCTAGCCATGGTTCTATGCATAATTAGACCTTGTCACCATGGTATGATTTGTAGTGCATCATGTCCTCTACCATGCAGTTAAGTTTCATGCCAATATATGACCTGTAGCACATAGTTTTGCTGCTGCCAATATGCCTCCGTGATAAAAACTGCTCTGTTAAAACTGTTATTTTCACTAAGTCCTAATCTGCTATATTTTATTGCCATGTTGTGAGCTTCCTACCATGTGATCCATGACTCTTTTGAGTATGATATGTGAAGATGAAATGAAGTGTGTATTATATGCTACTACCCCATGCTTAGTTTGTGCATTTTAGAATCTTGGAGCTTGTTGCTTTCATGTGTTCAATATGCCAGGTTGCTGTGTTGGACAGATTTGAACTAAAACTTGTGTTGCTTGCTATTGTTGAACCGTAGCTCCGTTTGAACATGTTCCACATGAAACTTGCTTAGAATCTCATGTAGTTTCATATTTTCTTGTTGCCTCCATGATTTGACATGTTTATGGTTGACGTTTGGATGCATTTTTGCATTCATGGCATATGCATCTTGTGTTCGTCATATCTTTTAGACCGTAGCTCCGTTTTAGACGTTCTATATATGTAAAACGCCTAGAATGACGAGTAGAATATAATTGTGCACTTTATTTCCCTGTTTAATAAATATAAAACATGATTAGTTCAGATCTGGACCAATTTCAAATTTAACACATGAGGTCGTTTCGGAAATGTTATATGTTGTTTCCGACCTCATTTAAGATGCCTAGATAGTGTAGTTTATTTATGCTTTACCTCTTGCCATGTTTAATAAAATTTAATATTGTCGTGTACCTAACGAGAGTGAACTAAGAAATTCGAACGTGGAGTTTCGTCAATATGCAACTCGTTGCATATTGAGCTTCACTTAATGTGTAGTATTTGATTGTTGTGATTGCCATGCATTGCATAATTAAAACGGACATGCATCATGTTTGTTCGCGCATCATGTCATGCATTTGTTGTGATGTTTATCATGTGTTGATTGTTGTTTCCGGATTGCTTCTTCTCGATAGAGTTCTGAAAGCGTTCTGAGTGTGGGGATTCGTTCGACTACGTCCCGTTCATCTACTTCACGGAGTCGTTCTTCTTCCAAGCGGGATCTCAGGCACGATGACAATTTCCCTGGATACCATTACTATCATTGCCATGCTAGATGTCTCGTTTCTATCGCTTGTCTCGCTACCTACCACTTGTTGGTCAAGCCTCCCAAATTGCCATGAAAAGCCTCTAACCCCTCCACATCCCAGCAAACCATTGTTTAGCTATGTTACCGCTTGCTCAGCCCTTCTTATAGCGTTGTTAGTTGCAGGTGCAAGTTCTTCCATGTGCAACATGGATATTTTGATATATCACAATATTATTGCTATTTAATTTAATGCACATATATACTTGGTAAAAGGTGGAAGGCTTGGCCTTATGCTCGGTGTTTTGTTCCACTTTTTGCCGCCCTAGTTACTTGTGTACCGGTGTTATGTTCCATATTTTGCGCTCCTAACATGCTCGGGGTTGTTATGGGGACCCCCTTGACCATTCGTTTTAGATTAAAACTTGTCTGGCAAGACCCAACTTTGGTACTACATTTGCTAAACAACTTAATAAAAATGCATAGGGACCCGCCGGCACCCGCGGATAATTAATCAACAACCCGGGCCAGTGCTCCTCATGAGTGTTGGTCCAAAATAGAGCACTGTGCAGGGCCACCCCAGGGCAACGTGGGTGATATCTATCAGGCCACCGTACGCGTTGTTTATCCGCCGTGTCCTGAGAACGAGATACGCAGCTCCTATCGGGTTCGTCGACACGTCGGGCGGTCTTGCTGGACTTGTTTTACCTTTCTTGAATGTCTTGCGCGAGGAATTCCGAGAATACTTCGGGCTATCTTGAGGTTGCGGTTTTCCAACGGAATTGCCTAGGAAATCACGGGATTCATGGTCGAGGTTATTCCCGCGGCGTGTGGTTAGTTTGTGATGGATGAGTTGGAGCACCCCTGCAGGGTTAAATCTTTCGAAAAGCCGTGCCCGCGGTTACGTGGCAACTTGGAAACTTTGTTTAACACCCGGTCATAGCAAACTTAAAGTAAACTCAAATAAA
The DNA here is from genome assembly GCA_039707655.1 of Elymus sibiricus. Taxonomy (NCBI): domain Eukaryota; kingdom Viridiplantae; phylum Streptophyta; class Magnoliopsida; order Poales; family Poaceae; genus Elymus; species Elymus sibiricus. Next base: position 242,121,863 of record CM077673.1, read on the forward strand.
ATACACCAACCATGTGTGTAACCGTGACTGTCTCTTCTCGTGATTTCTGAACCGAGAGAGAACACGGTGGGGTTATGTTTGTTCGTAAGTAGGTGTTCAGGATCTCTTAGAGATCATTACTAGCTCACATCCGTTTATGCGACGATCATCCCCCTTTATTCTTGTACTCGTAAGTTAGCCACTCAAATAAATGCTTAGTGCTTGCTGCAGCCTCACCACTTAACCATACCTCACCCATTAAGCTTTAATAGTCTTGATACCCTTGGCAATGAGATTGCTGAGTCCCTGTGGCTCACAGATTACTACAACAACAGTTGCAGGTATAGGTAATGCGATCCATTGACGTGAAAGCGATGCTTGTTTGATTTGGAGTTCTTCTTCTTCATCGATCTAGGATGGGTTCCAGGCCGGCAGCCGGGGATAGCAAGGATGGACGTCATTTTATCGTTTGATTTCGTCCGTAGTCGGACCCTGCTCTTCTGTATGATGATTGTATATGTTGTTGTATTGATGCGATCTTGATTTAGCTTGTGGCGAGTGTAAGCCAATTCCATATACTCATCTCTTCTTTACATGTACTTGTAATGATATCCATTCTTGCGAAACGACGAGATGCGCTTCTATCCCTGTCGAGGCCCTCGAGCCAAAATAAGGATAGGACCGCATCTTGGGCATGACAGGGGCACCTCATATGCCCTCCGGTCTTCCTCCGATTCCAGGTCTTATTTTGGTCTAGAAAAAATCATCAAAAAAATTCAGGGTATTTGGATTTCGTTTGGTACAGTATTCTTGAAAAGTCAATAACATGCAGAAAACATCAACTGACACTTGACACTGGGTTAATAGTTTAGTGCTCAAAAATAATATAAAACAACAAATAAATTCTTAAAAAGTATCCTAGAATGATAATATAATAGCATGGAACAATAAAAAATATAGATACGTTGGAGAGGTATCAATGACTCGTAGAATTATCTATATCTATATCTATACTAATTAGAGACTCCCCAGAAATAACCACATTAATTAGAATTTACAAGTCGTTCATCTAACGGGACCGAGTTTTTTTTAGACAAACTCGCGAAGCTTTATTACTGCATCATAATGTTTACAGGAATAAAAGTGAGATCATCGGGATTGCCTAACCAAACATGGCGGCCAACCCCGAGCCTTAAAACATACTTCGCTAAATTGTGAGCCTCGAAATTCGAGCTCCTATACTCATGTGCAAAGCTAAAAAATGGAAAAGAAGAGCTATGTTCTATGATTTCATGTAGAATTGCACCATATTTTGTCGGGTTCTTGTTCTTGATGTCATCCACCACCACCTTACAATCTGATGCACCATGTATCCTCTAGCAGTTGAGGTCTTCGGCGAGGGCTAACGCCTCCCGAACCGCTAGAGCTTCAAGGGTAGGCGGATCTCTAATCCCTTTGAAGACCAAAGCTGAAGCTCCCTGGAAAGAGCCATCCATGCCCCGGCAGATCGCAGCCGCCACTCCTCGGCCCTGGTTGTGTGCCACCGCCGCGTCCACATTGATCTTGAAACAATTTTCAGGTGGTCGGATCCACCCCGTAGGTCGGGGCACTGCCTGCGTCACAGTAACACTTCGTTGTCCATCTAGTATATGAAGTTCATAGACATATGCTTGGATGAACTGGTTGGTGGACTGAGGGCTCTGAAAAATGTCCTCATAAATCGTCTTCCGCCTCGCTCTCCACACACCCCACAAAGTTACCACCATGTTTTTGCGTTAAACCTTCATGCATCGTGATGAGCCAGTTCTTCGCATTAGGATCACTATTTTGATTCACCTGTTCCACCAGAGCCTCGTGAGACAATGCCCAAATACATCTGGACATGGTGCAATCCAAGAGAGCGTGTCTCCAAGAATCCTCACACCCACACAGTGCACACAAATGAGTTGTAGCCATGTTGCGATGGTGTAGCAAGTCCGCTATTGGCATTGAGTTCCTTGCCAACCTCCACAAGAAAACCTTAAGCTTATCTTCCATAGGATAGTCCACACATTGCCACTTGCGGATCCGTCAGATGCACCCACATGTTCCTCGAGCCAATTGCCTTGATGTTCTCTTGTGTTCATGACCATGCGGTATGCCGAGCGCATAGTGAACCTGCCCGTTCTTTCGCCCGACCATGCCCAAAAATCCTCGACGACCCGAGTGCACAATGGGATTGACAGAATAGTATCTGCGTCAAAAGGAGTGAATGTAGCTCGGATCAAACCTTCTCTCCAGGTAGCCGTGGTGTTATCAATAAGCTCAGACACCAAAGTAGGCGGATTGGCAATTAGAGAACTGATCGGGTGCATCGGTCCCATCCTCGGGAGCCAATTGGAGTCCCAAATGTTTGTGGTATGCCCCGTCCCAATCCTCTTAATCACTCCTTGCTTCATAATCTCCCTGCCACCGAGCACCGTTCTCCAAATCTGAGAAGGGTGATTTCCAAGTTTTGTTACGAGGAAGGTGGTATTTGGGAAGTAGGCTGCTTTCAAAATCCTTGCACTGAGAGAATTCAGTTATGTAAGAACCCTCCATGCCTGTAGCGCCAACAGTGCCAAGTTAAACACCTCCATGTCTCTGAAACCCATGCCACCAAGATATTTAGGATTTGCCATAACGTCCCATGTAGGATCGAAAGTATGTCTAGAGGGGGGTGATTAGACTACTTGAGCAAATAAAAATTCTACCTTTTCCCAATTTTAAGTGTTGGCAGATTTTAGCAATTATAGCAATTCAAGTACACCCTACACATGCATGTCTAAGAGTATAGCAGCGGAAAGTAAAGACAAGCATATGAAGTAGAGGGTAGGGAGGAAGATCAAACACAATTTGGAGACACGAAGATTTTTCCCGTGGTTCCGATAGGTGGTGCTATCGTACGTCCACGTTTATGGAGTCTTCAACCCACGGAGGGTAACGGTCGCGAGAGTCCATGGAGGGCTCCACCCATAAGGGTCCACGAAGTAGCAACCTTGACTATTCCATAACGGCTTCCGTCCACGAAGGACTAGCCTCACTATGGGTAGATCTTCATGAAGTAGGCGATCTCCTTGCCCGTACAAACTTCTTGGTTCAACTCCACAAGATGAAGTAGGAGGCTCCCAAGCGACACCTAACCAATCAAGGAGGCACCACCCTCCAAAAGGTAATAGGCTCGGTAATGTCAATGAACTCCTTGCTCTTGTGCTTCAAGATGATAGACTCCTCAACACACAATCAGCCTCTCACAGATTTGGCTATGGTGGAAGAGATTGATTTGGTGGAAAGCAACTTGGGGAGGCTAGAGATCAAGATTCTTATGGATGGAGTGGAATGGCTTGATCTCAACACATGAGTAGGTGGCTCTCTCTCAGAAAATTGGATGGGGCAAGTATGGAATAGTTCTGAGTGCTTCTTTTTCGAGTGGGTGGTGGTGAAGGGGTATATATAGGCATCCCCAAAAATCCAACCGTTACACCTAAAGTGACCAACTCGGTGACACCCAAGTGTAAAACTCGGCGGTACCGAGTTGCTCCAAAGGTAGCAACTTTTGAATCTCGGTGAGACCGATATAGAAATCTCGGAGGTACCGATCAGGTGTCCAACGGTCAGAATCCAAATCTCGGTGACGCCAATCCAAAAACTTGGAAATTCCGATTTTGTGAATCGAGGTAACAGAAAGTTGGCAAGCTGAACTCGGTGGCACCGAAGTGGGATCGGTTGCACCGATGTGCTAGGGTTTGGCATGGCTCTGTCTGAGTTTGGGAATCGGTGGAACCGAGTGGAAAATGTTGGCTTCACCGATTTTCATGAATGGCTTTAGACAGAATTTGTGGGAGAGTTTGTGGGTGTTTTTGGTGACTATCACTTGTGCACGTGGAGCATCTTGTTCACCAACAGTACCTTACCCCCTTTTAATAGTATTGGCTTTCCTATGGACTCAAAGTGATTTCTCACAAAGTAAAATGTAGAGTCCTCTTGCTTGAAGCTTTGCCAATCCATTTCCTTGCATCTAGGGGTTTCTCCACAATCCTTTTGCCAACCCATCATTGAACTTTTCCTGAAATATACTTAGTGGAAACATTAGTTCAATGACATATATGTTGTTATTAATTACCAAAACCACCAACGGAGCAAATGTGCTTTCATCCCAAGAGACCAATGTTGGCTTCCTCCTCCCCTGCTTACTACCCCACCAGAACTACTGAATTATCGAAGTGATATTGTCACAGAGACCTCGGGGTAGTCTGAAGCAAGACATAGAATATACTGGTATGGATTGAGCAACCGACTTGATAAGTACCTCTTTCCCTGTTGCTAAGAAAAGTTTCTCCATCCATCCTATGACCTTCTCCCACACCCTGTCTCTTAGATATTTGAAGGTCCCCATCTTAGATTGGCCAACATTTGTGGGTAATCCCAGATATCTATCGCTCAATGACTCATTGCTCACATTCAGAATGTTCTTAATAGAATCTCTCACACTCCGAGGGCAACCCTTACTGAAAAATATCGATGATTTCGCATGATTAATTCGCTGTCCTGACGCATTGCCATATGTTTCCAATAGGTTTGATACCTTCGTAACTCCCTTCGCACTTGACTTGAAAAGCAACAGACTATCATCAACAAAGAGGAGATGGTTGACAGCCGTGGCTGTCGGTGCCACCTTGATTCATTCAAAAACCGATGATTGAGAACTGTATTTTAACAGGCACGAGAGGCCCTGTACTGCAATCAAGAAAAGGTAAGGGGAGATAGGATCTCCCTGCCGGATACCTCTTGTTGGTTTAAACTGCTCTAACTTCTCACCGTTAAACAAAACTGAAAATGAGACATATTGTACCATACTCATTACTGTGTCGATCCACGGGCGTGCAAAACCCAATTTCTCCATCATGGCCCGGCGATATGTCCACTCCAGCCTATCATAGGCTTTCATCATGTCCAGCTTAAGAGCACAGAAGCTATTTGATTTGGCCTTGCTCCTCTTCATGAAAGGCAAGCACTCATAAGCACATATTATATTATCAGATTAGCCTGCCTAGGACAAACGCCGATTGTTCCTCAGAGGTGATGTCAGGGAGAACAACCTTGAGTCTGTTTGCAACAACTTTAGAAGCAATTTTATAGATCACATGACATAAGCTTATAGGACGGAATTGGGAGAGGAGTGTTGGATTTAGAACCTTCGGTATGAGAACCAGAACCGTATCATTAACACAATCTGGACCCTCCTCTCCTCGGACTATCTTCAAAACTGCTTTTGTCACCTCATCCCCACATATGTCCCAGTGCCTTTGGTAAAAGTGAGCTGGGAACCCGTCAGGCCCTGGTGACTTGGTTGGGAACATCTCGAATAGTGCCATCTTGACCTCCTCATTGGTATAAGGAGCGAGAAGTTGATCGTTCATTTGCCTCGTCACCTTAGCAGGAACTTTAGACAAGACTTCATCCATGCCGGCCACACCTTCCGACGGGACCGAGTTGATCGTTCATTTGCCTCGTCACCTTAGCAGGAACTTTAGACAAGACTTCATCCATTAGGGTGAAGATTAACCCATGCAATTTTTGCTTAACTATGTGCTTATTTGGGCCAAACGAATACTCTGAAGGCCCACTGTCCTTCCACCACGGCTGAATTAGTGTGCAAATAGATGTCGTACTCCCGTACCCCTCAAAAAATAAAACATGTGTACTCCCGTATCCCTAACCTCACGGCCACAATCCCACCCATCGCATGCCAATGCCATGGATCCTCCGCCGCCGCCCTTAGAGCAACTCCAACGGGCCGACCCATTTCGTCCACGTCGTCCGTTTGGGTCGGCGCGGACAGAAAAGTCGGCCCAACGCATCGACCCAAACTGGCGCACGTCTACATTTTGTCCGCCTGCCGACCCATTCCAGGCCCATTTTTGAGCCGGATTTGCGTCGGCGCGGACACGAGACGGACGCGCGCGCGCCTACTCCTCCCCTGGCCCGCTGGTCGGTGGCACATTGGCCATCCTCTCCCATTCCAACAGCAAACCCTCGGCCGCCTGCTTCATCGCCGACGCCCATTTTCCGGTACCTCTGCCGGTGCCGCAACATCCCCCCTACAACGCCGCCACCTCCCACATCGCCCACCACCGCCGTCTTGCCGTCGGGGAACCGAAAGCTTCCCACCCCCACTCCCCCGACACAGCCGCGACCGCGACCAAGAAGCTGTTGGGGAACGTTGCATGGGAAACAAAAAAATTCCTACGCACATACAAGATCTATCCATGGAGATGAGCATCTACGAGAGGGGAGATCGGATCCACATACCCTTGTAGATCGCTAAGCGGGAAGTGTTAAGAAACGCGGTTGATGTAGTCGAACGTCTTCGCGATCCAAATCGCAAGCCGTCCCGCGATCCAATCACGATCTAGCGCCGAACGGACGGCACCTCCGCGTTCAGCACACGTACAGCTCGATGACGATCTCCGCCTCCTTGATCCAGCAAGGGAGAGCGGAGAGGTAGATGAGTTCTCCGGCAACACGACGGCGTGGTGGCGGTGGTGGTGGTGCTATCCCGAAACCGCGAACGGAGGAGAAAACGATCTAGGGAGAGAGAGGGGCGCCAAGGGCTTCGTGTGTTCTCTTGGGGCGCCCCTCCCCTCTATATATAGGTGGAGGGGCGTGGAGATCAGCCCCTCCAAGCCCTAGAGCGCAGCCAAGGGGGAGGAGTTGGACTCCTAGTCCAATTCCCTCCCTTTCCATAAACAGGTGGACTTTCCACCTCTCCCAAGCCACATGGGCCTTGAGGGACTTGTGCGCCTGGCCCAATAAGGCCAAGGCACCTCCCCTCAGCCCATGCAAACCCTTGGGACGTGGTGGAACCCTTGGTGGACTTCCGGACTCCTCCGGAAGTTTCCGGAACCTTCTAGAAACTTCCCGGTACAATACCGGAAAAACCCGAAACTTTTCCGGTCGCCAAAATATGACTTCCCATATATAAATCTTTACCTCCAGACCATTTCGAAACTCCTCCTCGTGACGTCCGGGATCTCATCCGGGACTCCGAACAACCTTCGGTCACCAACATACATAACTCAACAATACAATCGTCACCGAACGTTAAGTGTGCAGACCTTGAGGGTTCGAGAACTATGTAGACATGACCGAGACAACTCTACGGTCAATAACCAATAGCGGGACCTGGATGCCCATATTGGTTCCTACATATTCTACGAAGATCTTTATCGGTCGAACCACGATGTCAAGGATTCAGACAATCCCGTATGCAGTTCCCTTTGTCCATCGGTATGTTACTTGCCCGAGATTCGATCGTCGGTATCTCCAGCATCTTTACTCGTTCCGTAACATAAGATCCTGTGACTAACTCCTTAGTCACATTGCTTGCAAGCTTCTTGTGATGTTGTATTACCGAGAGGGCCCAGAGATACCTCTCCGTCACACGGAGTGACAAATCTCAGTCTTGATCCATGCCAACCCAACAGACACCCTCGGAGATACCTGTAGAGCACCTTTATAGTCACCCAGTTACGTTGTGACGTTTGATACACACAAGACATTCCTCCGGTGTCAGGGAGTTGCATGATCTCATGGTCGTAGGAACAGATACTTGACATGGATAAAACAGTAGCAATAAACTGACACGATCAACTGCTATGCTTACGGTTGGGTCTTGTCCATCACATCATTCTCCTAATGATGTGATCCCGTTATCAAATGATAACTCATGTCTATGGTCAGGAAACCTTAACCATCTTTGATCAACGAGCTAGTCCAGTAGAGGCTCACTAGGGACACAGTGTTGTCTATGTATCCACACATGTATCTGAGTTTCCGATCGATACAATTATAGCATGGATAATAAACGATTATCATGAACAAGGAAATATGATAATAACTAATTTATTATTGCCTTTAGGGCATATTTCCAACAGAAGCCGCCTCGCCGCCCCGGCCATATCCTTCGTCCTGACACCGGCACGCTCGTCGGAGAGAAGAGGAAAAGATTTGCCCAAGAGCAAGAGAGTGCTAGGAAGGACGTCGAGCGTGCCTTTGCTGTTTTGCAATCTCGATGGGGCATCGTTCGGTATCCTGCTAAGACTTGGAGCACGAAGAAACTGTGGGAGGTGATGACTACTTGTGTGATCATGCACAATATGGTCGTAGAAGATGAACGCCCGGAACGTCTCTACGATCAAGGGTTTCAGTTTCAGGGTGAGAATGTTGTGCCTGAGCATGGAGGAGCGGCAACGTTTGAACATTTCACCCAATTTCATCATAACATGCGTGATTGGAAAACTCACATGCAACTGCAAAATGATTTGGTTGAGCATATGTGGGCTCATGTTGGCAACCAATAGATGTATCTTTTTTATTCGGCTTGCAAAACTATGTGAGACTATTTTATTTTTATTCGGCTTGTAAAATTATGCTATTTATTATTTGGTTAAAACTATGCTATTTATTTGGTTGTGCAATATATGTTTGCTTGTGAAGTAATGCAAAAATTTGTGCGTGAAACAATGCAAAATTTGTACTATCTGTTGAAAAAGGGCGGCCAGCCAGCCACGCCGACATATATGGGTCGACGCGTTGGGCGCACTGCCGACCCAAATCTCAAACACGGCGGACGCCGAGCGGGCGGTCGACACAAACAGACAAAAAAAATGAACAAAAGCGCGGTCCGTTTGGGTTGCGCGTTGGAGTTGCTCTTATCCCCGACCATTGTCGCCGCTCCCTGTCCCATCCGCCGTCGCTTCCCACCGCATCCACCCTCTGTTGCATCCCACAGCCTCCATAGCCACCGTGAACCATCTCTCTCCTTAGTCCTTTCTCTTGGACCAGCAGGCGGCGGCGGATGCTTCCGATCGCGCGGTGGCGACGCGGCTGATCGGGGAACGAGGGTGAGGCGGACTATGTCCCGTTCGTTGATCTCTCCAATCCCTTTCTTCTCCTTTCTTGAATCACCTCGGATATCAGGTTCTGTCTATGAATCATCCCAACATAGTTTTTATAGGCCAATAATTGAATCAATCTCACGCTGGTTGATGCAGCGGAGGAGGAGGTTGCCGTCGTGGTCAGTAAGGCTGACGAGTGAAGGGACTACAGGCGATTGTTAGCGCAACAATCCATGCTCTGTTCTCGATCCTTTCAGTGGCACCAAGAATATATTATGGTAGGCCTGCCTCCGGCCAGAAGTTCCCTTTGGTGTTTCTAGGAGGTTCAAATGTAGATGTTTCTATATGACCCTATGTTAGCCAACTGAATTAGTTTTTTACATGGCAACCAAATTTGCTGATGTCGCTTCGTTTGTAGCATAATTGAATGATGTGTGTGTTTTTCACAAGTACATGCTATATATCGGATTAACTGGATGATACATCCGATTATCCTGCCATTGTACAGAGGTACGATGCTAAGAGTTTCAATATTTTTCCATGTCTTTAACTGCTAAATTGTGCACTTTGTTTTTGTTAGATCAGGTAGTCAGATTTTAAAACTATTGGCCATACAATTATTAGCTTCAAGTACCACTTGAGCTGCACAGGTGTATTTTTATTTGCAAAAGTTTAACACTTGAGGTACACTCCATTACTTTCTATATTACACACACAAGGTTTTGTCATTTTTATTGGCCTAAAGGTACTCTACTAGCAAGTACTGTGTTCCAGTTTTGTTTGCTGCTTGGGTGGAATGGATTCACGGTTTTGCTAGGCGGACTGCCACTGGATTGCCATGTTAGTGGACAGAATCTCCTCTCCTGCACACACAAACTTGGGTTTGGCAAAAGAAGTGGGTCAATACTACTATCCTTTGGGTTTGCAATGGTCATTTAGATAGTTTTGTTTTTTAGATTCATGGTCGTTTAGTTAGTTTGTTATAACAGGTGCTTCAGTGAGGACTAATAGTCGAGAGTGGTCGATGAATAATACCCAATGCATTGCTTAGACCGAATTTGGCAGAGGACAATACATTTAAAAAAAATGGGTGGTTTAGTTAGTTCTAAAAAATGGTTCATGGGCTCAACTGCTATTGGATTGTCGCCGATGAATAATACACAATGCATTGCTTCGAGCTTCGTTTGCCAAGAAAATGTTTGTGCTAATTCCCACAAGGAGCAATTCATTCTACGTCCAAGTATATATTACTGATCATTGATTCTTCATCTATTTATGCTCCAGAGACATGGTCACATGGATGATTAGCATCCTTTGGCAAAAGCATGTTAATTCCCTGAAGAAATACTACTGCTCCTATGACTATGAGCATAGATATCCAATCCTGATTGTTGAGGACCACTATAGGATGTGATCATTAGTGCGGCTTCAAAGCTGCTTTACATGACTTAGCGTTTGATTTTTACTACTCTGAAAGCCGAGCTGGCCTAAGCAAGGTTATGTAAACTTCATTGAATTCTTAATAAGGAAATTCCATTATCTGATGTGTGTGCCATAGGATTAGTGTTGTTTGAAGATTTTCTTCTTCTTACAAATCAAGCTGATGATTTTAACTGTCAATGCAGACCCTGTGCCGGATGGTCATCATCAACGCCAGTCAGGGGTTCAAGCTCCTTGTGGAACTCATGGCATCAGCCATATGGACCTGCATGCATTTGATAGTTTTCTCGATCAATTTTATGCCTTCAACTACAGCTAAGGCTACCACACTACTTCATAGAGATTTGTTTTCTATATGACTTGGATTAATAATCTCCAACAATATGCTCACGCTTCTTATATTTATTTTCAGTTCTAAATACATTAGTTATTTTCTACATGCTATGTGTGCTAAATCAAACATGACATCTATGCCTTTTCAGATATGCACGCATGTTTCAAAAGAATATATTTAATATGTAGCATATAGAAAGGTACCTAAAATTTTAGCTTATATTGCCAACTCTTGAAAATATACAGTCAAGTTACTTCTTTTGCCGTGAACCTGGGGAGCTTTGGACGGAGTATGGTGTCAATAATCAGTATATACCACAACAATATTTCTGTGATATTGTATATACTAACTGTGGTAATGGAGTAAATACCACATTTTTGCCATGGACTCTATATTTCTGTGATATTGTATATACTAACTGTGGTAATGGAGTAAATACCACATTATTGTCTTCTTTATAAGGATTGCTTCAATGGCGTCATGCATTACATTTGATAGTTGTTGTATATACTTTTTTCGTGATGCAGTATGTACAATATTTTTTTGTAAGGCAATATATAGTACCTTTTTTTGTTAACTAGCATACTACTTTTCTGGGTCAGTGTATACATCGTTTAGTAAATATATTACTCTTCTTCAGTCGGTATGTACAACTGTTCTAAACGGTGGTGTCGCCGCATTGATCTATCAGTGCACTCCACGGCACCACCGTTCTTATTGCTGCCGTTGACGATGAGATTGGCGGTGCCGTGGCATGGATTGATCAGTTCACGCCATGCCGCCGCGTTGTCGACGAGATGGTGGTGCCCTTTTATTCATTGATCAGTACACCTACTAATTAATGTAGCATTCACTATGTGATTAGCTGCGTCAATAGCTTTGCACATCGATCCAGATTGCTTTCATGCAAGGGCTGTCATGTTTGCCTCTTGTGAAGGAATAGGCAAGCACACGAGAAGACCTGATCAAAGACGCTCATAGTCTCAGGTAAATAATCCATCCATGCAAGCTATCAAATATTACCTGTCTCATAATATAAGATGTTTTTTGACACTAGGGGAGTAGTTTTATTTTATCTTGAACACTGTAATTTAAAAAAATGGTGGTAACAAATTTGTTAAATTGTTACATGGGAGAAACCCTCAACTAATAATATAAAAATATAAGTAGGCTAGCAAAAATATACAACTGCATTAAGCGACAGTATTATCGGAAAGATTGCGCACTATTATTGATGGTCCTGACGCTCCGTACTTCTTCCTCCATGCACGAAAGAGACCTCACAAATTCTCCACCGTATCTTCCTCACGGTTAAAAAACAACCTCGAGCAATCTTGCAGCATGTCTCTCCCTTCTGCCACCTTCCTCCCCGCGGAAACTAACCCATGTCTCTCAAAACCAAGTTGGGGCATGGATCCGCTGTGCTAAAGGGGCTTATTGACTCAAAAACGTTTTCCTCATTTGTATCAGGTCTATTTTCTCACAATAGTTTGTTCTATTTTTTTCCTAGCAGGTTTATACTTGAATCCACACTAACTTTTGATTTTGGTTCAATTTGTTTTGTATCATGTGCTTGGATAGTGGTGCGCTCTCCAGGGATGCAATCCTGGCTCTTCACGCATATGACCTAAGGATACCTCATGGAGATAGGTTGGAGCATAATCTTCTCACGTACAACCTATGGATATATAATGGACATCGGTTGGAGCATAACTATGCTCATGAGTCGAGCTTATAAATTAAACCTTCTACCTAAACAGAAGACAGCAGCACGAAGGAGCCTAATGTCAGTTGTCAACGTCGTCGCATCTGCCCCAGTCTCCAGTGACGGCTGATGTTGTTGCTTGAATTGCTGATCCACCGCAATCTCATGTTCGAGGAAGTTCCTTGCCAAGCTGCCATGTCCTGACCATTGTAAATCAAAATTGGGGGTTTCTGTTATAAATATGAATATCTATATTTGCGGGGCAATTGGTTTGCAAAAGCGAAGGCATGTGAGAACTACTAATGCCTGAGTGTCGTTGTTGCTCTCAATTGCATGTGTCAACTACTAAATTGTAGGTTAAATATATGCGTGTGAAATACTCGGTGCTATCAACTTGGAGTCATAGCATTGGTAGGGTAATGGAAGTTATACTCTGTTCATATTATCATCAACACAGAAGAACTCCCATGTATTTTCTGTTCATATACACTTTTTGTGACTACGTAATTCCCGAATAAGATAGTTTCAAATAGTTTATATCTTATGAATTGAAGACCACCTTTTAATGATGTTGTTGTGGTCTCTTCAGGTGATCAATATAAATCAGTGTACTTCTCAATGTACTAATGTTGTTGCTTTGGCCTAGGTAAGAGGTCTCTATAGTAATGGCCTTCTCTTTTTCCGAGAATAATGTCTTTTCATGCCGAACAAAATATATTTTAATGCTTTTATTAAACCAATCAGAAATCTGAATGTGGTCATGTATTCAGGTAATGGTATGCAGTTGAGTTTGGTTGTTTCTACAAAAAAAAAAAACAATGAATTTTTTGTTACTTATGTTTGCACAGTCATGCGGTAGAGAGTTTTTCTGATCTGAAACTTCTTGGAAATGCCAAGATGTGTGGAGCGTTTCCCGTCCTCTGGTGATCTTAATAGAAAATAAATTTTAGGAGAAAATTTTAGTAATAATGTTTCTGATCAAGATGTGTCTGTTTAGGTAACTTGCATTGCATATTGACTATTCGAAGATATTGCTTTGATGCCTGGTTTTATATATAATTTTGTTTACGTTTTTAATGGATATTGGATCAACTTCGCACATGTTCTATAATTTTATTCTAAAGATAATCTAGCGGAAAAGTTAATGCAAGATGGTCATGTCACTACTCCAAATCTCTGTTTTATTCACGTCTTCCTCCCACTTTATTGTCTCTCTCTTCTCTTTCACACCTATTATTTGTATAAAGCTTATACATTTAAATTATCTATAGTATGTTTTTAACCTTTTCCAAATCAACAAGTATGTATGTAGTACCAGACTATTAAACGTCAACACTAAGTATAATGTGTTGGGAGGTACTTCTTTTGGATGCATATGGTAAGAATCCGAGGCATATATATCATGCTGCTATCTGGCACTTCAATTTCACATTGCTTATGGACCCTAAGATTATACATTAAGATATTTACCAAATATTCTTCGTTCCTCAATTTATCATGCCCGCTTCTTTTCCTTTCCACTGACTGTTATATGAAGAAAAAAGTCCATTTTACTATCCTGAAAAAACTTGGTGGTTCACTTTACCCCCTGATATTCTTTTCGGTTCTTGTACCCCCTCAATTATCCCATACCGATCAAAAATCATCTTAGATGGGTTTCCTTGGGTGGTTTGCTGACATGGACGAGGTCAGAGTGGTATTTGACCAGTAGGGCCCAATAGTCAGCACAACCTAGAGCCCCTCTCGTCTTCTACCTTTGGTCAACGGCTCAACGCACGCGCCCCTGCCTCCTGCTTGACGGCGGCTAGCCAAGGAGGGGATAAGGCTTCCCCAAGCTGTCTCCAGGTCACCATCTACCTGCTAAACGAATCAATTGCCTGAAGGCCGACCCGTTTCATCACCATCGCTATATTCATCTTCAGCCCCGACGAGGGTCGTTGTCGCTGGAGCGAAGCAGATCTGGCAAACTGGGCCGGCGTGGTAGAGCAGTTGCAGAGGAGCTGGGCCGAGGAGGTTGTGGCCCACGTGGGCTCTCGATCTGCATGAGGCATGCGCTCGGGAGGCAGAGGAGCTTGCACGGCGGCGGCTTCCTGGTCCTCGCCGGACCCGAAGCAGGTGGCCGATGGGGACGGGCGCTGGGCGACGATCGACAACAACGAACGCGGATTTGTGGAAGGGCGGCGGGATCCAGGTGGAGAGCGCTCGAGGCCAACGGTGACGGTGGTCTTGGTTGGCCACGGTGGCTCCCGACGGTGCCGATCTGCAGAACGGGGCGGTGGCCATGGCAGTTAGAAAAAGGAGAGGAAAAGAGACGGGAAGGAAGGAGCGTGACACGAAGAGGGAGGGGGCCTGGTTCGACGAATCTCAGCTCCGCTGACGAGGGAGGCCCACCATAGGTCAAAACCGTCGTTGACCAGTGGCCAGTAAAGGCAAACCACCCAGGGGCTGATTTTGACCGGTATGGGTTTGTATAGGAGGTGAAGGGAGCCGAAATATAGATCAGGGGGTTATGCGAACCACCAATTTTTTTCAGGGTAGTAAAATGGACTTTTTTCATATATGAATAAGTTTGCACTATATTGAACAAGTGTAATTATCATGCTCCTGAGAAATATCAATCTTATAGTAATGCTTAAGTTTAATTAAGGAATGATGTTTCTAATTATATCCAATGATCTTTTACTCGCTGAATGGTACAATAGAAGACAGAAGATAGGCCTACTTTTCTGTATATGCAAAATATGTTCACAAAGTGTTAACTGGATTACCGCCTCATGTTGATGGCACTGTCTCTAAAAATTTAATAATGTTTCTGTTTAGTGATATTCAAATAAATATTTAGCCATGAAAGCCTAATTAGTTGTCATATTTTTTTGGCAGCGAAACATATTTATGACTGAAATTACATTGATTCACTTGACACTCACATGTATTTGTGTTTTACAGTGATCCAAGTTACTGAATTATGTAGGCGTGTTCGTATTTACATATGTTTCAATTGATATGTGCAAGCAGGTTCTTATAGAAAAGATTAATATGTGGGCTACGCCATAGATAGTTTGTTTATACTACAAATATGTAAAATATGAAGTAAAATATATAGTGAGAAAAATGAAGAAATGTTATAAAACTAGCCCGTGCAAATGCACGGATTGACGACTAGTTGCAAAAAGAATTACTTTTGATACAAAGATCATGAAAACTCTTCATACCAGGCTAAGGCAATTCACAAACGACCGTCTCAAGGAATTCGAAAGAATGGCATACTCAGCTTGAAGGAAACTAGAGTTATAGCGCAACTCGGCAAACGAAAGGCACATTCCAATTGATACCGATGATATAACCCAGTGTATGAGCGTGCTCTCAAGAACTTGAGCATTTCCATATTCATTAGGGTTTTACCAACATCAATGCCATGGATCCTGGCAAGAAATCATACTACCATGATGAATAACGATGAAGGATGCAGATGCAAAGAAAGACAACACTTTCTCATATTTCGCCTTAGCTATGCCAAGGGAGCAAAATCTGGATGATCAACCGAGAGACATTTAGCACTTCGCTTCTAATGTTCTCCTTCATGAAATAGCGTAACCCAACTATACACTGTTTGGTATCTAGAACATCAAGTATAGGTCGGACTTCAAGAACACAATAAATCCATAAGGAACAACTTCTAGAATAAGTCATAGGAAATCCTTATGGAGAAGTGGCTAATGTTGTTGAAACAAGATATTATAACAATAGGTCTTCTGACTAGGTGTGTTAGCCATGACATCACCTTACCGGTTACACAGAGACCAATATTATAATTTTTGGAAAACGTACCAACCATCATATCTGCCTGAGATTCAGATCTGATTGATGACGGCATACTTCAGTCTCAGCATGTCTGAAAGAAAGTTTGTAATGCAAATCGACGAGATGATGTTGCCAGGTTCTTGAGAAACGAACCTCGGAAGACAGCTCCAAAACATGAGCTGGATTGCAAGGCACATGTGAACACACTGTCCAAGACAAGCATGACCATATAGACGTCTTACAACAAAACATTACCGAGTTCTGGGTGAGAACCATCATCGAGGATAGCGAAGTCTTGTGGATTACCCTCGAGTGAGATTTCGTTATGTCTCAGTTGACCGAGACATTGTTATGTCTCAGTCGATACTATCTTCCTTTGATTTTGCATGGAGATTCGTACAAAAAAATTCTTTTCAGTTTTTTTCTTCTTTACTATATTACTTAGAGACTTGGTTAAATCCCAGTCGACTGAGCCCTAGCCACATCCAATGATAAAACATGAACGTTGATGTATATCGTTTTTATTGGATTTTTTAGTTTACATATGATTTTGTCACCGCAGCGCAGGTTTATGTACCTCCGTGTATAATTGACTTAAAAATTAAATATTCCATCCGTCTCAAAATAAGTGTCACTGTTTTAGTATTACTACGCAGGTTTATGTAGCTCAGTGTAGTGTATAATTAATTCGTAGTATATTTGTACTAATTCAATACTCCCTTCCTTTTTATTACTCCGCGTATTAGCTTTGGTCAAAGTCAAGCTTTGTAAACTTTGATAAAATTTATAGACAAAAATATTAACATATACAATAACAAACCAATACCATTAGATTCATTATTGAAAGAACTTTCACATCACAGAGATTTGTTACGGTAAATGTTTATATTTTTACTATAAATTTGATCAAACTTTACAAAATTTGATTTCAGTCAACTTTAATATACGGAGTAAATAAAAACGGAGGGAACACTAAATTTGGGACAGAGTAGAACGGAAGGAAATGCCTCTCCTTTTTCCGTTCGTCCACTTCTTCCAAATCACCCCGCCCCACTTTTCCCCACTCCACCCAGCGTCCGGATCCCATCTCACCGAGCGGCGCTCATGTGACACTCCGGCTTGCTCTCACGCTCACGCTCTGCACACCACCCCACCCCCCGACGCGGCAATTCCAACTGGAGCTTGGGCGCATCTAATTAGTCCACCGGGTTGGAATCGGGGGCGATGGGGCAGGAGGGGATGGGCTACAACAGCGGCAAGGCCAGCGGCGGCGGGGGAGGGGCCCTGCCGATGACAGCGGCGCGGGCGCGTGGGGTGTCGCCGCTCAGCACCCACCATCGGTCGCGCAAGATCAGCCGCACCTTCAACAACGTCAAGATCACCGTCCTCTGCGGCCTCGTCACCATCCTCGTCCTCCGGGGTACCATTGGGCTCAACCTCTCCCTACCGTCCCAACCATCCGACGCCGATGCCCTCGCAGGCGCCAAGGCCGTTGAGGACATCGACCGCATCCTCCGCGAGATCCGCTCCGACTCCGACCCCTCCGACCCCACCGATAGCGACCTCGACTCCTCCAGCGTCCTTTCGAACGCCACCGCACTCAACACCTCGGAAGCCGCCGCCGCCTATGCCGCCGCCGTGGGCAACTACGCGCTCGGTCCCAACGTCTCTGGCTGGGACGAGCAGCGCCGACGGTGGCTCGCCCAGAACCAGGGCTTCCCAGCCACCGTCCCCGGCGGCAAGCCCAGGATCCTGCTTGTCACGGGGTCGCAACCAGGCCCCTGTGACAACCCGCTTGGCGACCACTACCTGCTCAAGAGCACCAAAAACAAGATCGACTACTGCCGCTTCCACGACATCGAGATCGTTCACAACCTTGCGCACCTCGACAAGGAGCTCGCTGGTTACTGGGCCAAGCTGCCGCTGCTCCGCCGTTTTATGCTCTCCCACCCGGAGGTCGAGTGGATCTGGTGGATGGACAGCGACGCCCTATTCACCGACATGGCCTTTGAGCTGCCCCTCTCGCGCTATGACAACCATAACCTCATCATCCACGGGTATCAGGATCTCCTCTTTGAGAAGCACTCTTGGATCGCGCTCAACACCGGCAGCTTCCTCTTCCGGAACTGCCAGTGGTCGCTCGATCTTCTCGATGCGTGGGCTCCTATGGGGCCCAAGGGCTTCATCCGCGAGGAAGCCGGGAAGATACTCAACGCATACCTCAAGGGCCGCCCAGCATTCGAGGCTGACGACCAGTCTGCGCTGATATATCTCTTGCTCTCCCAGAAGGAGAAGTGGATGGACAAGGTGTATATAGAGAATTCATACTACTTGCATGGTTTCTGGGCTGGACTGGTGGACAAGTACGAGGAGATGATGGAGAACCACCATCCAGGGCTTGGGGATGAGCGGTGGCCATTTGTGACACACTTTGTCGGGTGCAAGCCATGCGGAAGCTATGGTGATTATCCAGTAGACCGGTGTCTCAAGAGTATGGAGAGAGCATTTAATTTTGCCGATAACCAGGTGCTGCGCCTGTATGGTTTTGCACACAAGGGGCTGGAGAGCCCCAAGATCAAGAGGATCAGGATTCAGACCACAAAGCCTATTAATGACAAGGAGAACCTCGATGTGAAGGCCAAGATGTCGACCACTTCTTGAAGCTACTGAAGATAAGGCAATATCATAGGCTCTCTTCAAGGTCAGCATTTTGTCACTTGGTTGTTGTTTTAGTTTCTACTATGTTTTTGCCTTTTTGCTTGTGGATTTTTTTCTTGTTATGTGTAACAGTTAGAGATTGCACACGTTATGTTTATCATGAACTCAAACGTGGTAGGAGCTCAAATCAGATGGAAATATCTCAGTTTTGTACTCAATTTCATTTCAGTGCTACTTTCTTGGGGGACAAGTACCCCTAATGTAAAGTTGGTATCTTGTAGTGATTTGTGTTCTATGTAGCGTTGAGTGCAGTTTTGAAGCAAAGCTGATTGCTTAGCTAATTCAAAACATTTGGCCTTATAGTATGATCCCGCAGGGCATATGTGCCAATGGACGTCCTCATGCTCCAAACTTAGTACCTCTGATCCATATTAATTGTTGTATGTCGCTGATTTAGTATGGATAGGAGGGAGTATGTTCATTTGGTATTTGTCTTCTTCAATGGTGGTATTTACCGAATTGCCGCTTTTAGTGCCTAGATGTGTTAGTCCAAAAATGTTTCATGGAACTATTGAAGAAAAGATGCGAACTGAGCATATCACAAGTGGCTAGATTCCTTGTGCAAGTATCTGTCCACCCAGGTTATGGTCCTAAACTTGGTATGGGTGATCGCATTTTCTAGCGTTATGGGATATGATGTGTCCATGTTAACTTCACCAATCTCAAGATTTGCTGGCTCAGTCCCTTGGAGTTCATTTTTCAAAGAATAAACTACTCCCACCGTTCCATAATGTAAGATGTTTTTGTAATCTAAAACTATCTTGAAAAATGTCTTACATTATGGGACGGAGTAGTAGTATTTAAGAGAAGGCACTATCTCACCCACTTGTAACAAATTACATTTTTAAAATAATGGTAATAGAAGATAAGAAAAAGGATGGCCCGTATTTACAACAATGCAAGCTGCTTACAGAGGTGTTCCGTTAAATAATCCAATTTTTGTGGAAGCATCAGTGCTTATATCTATAGCACTGGGGATAATCCAATTTTTGTGGAAACATCAGTGCTTATATCTATAGCTGGAGTGCGTAGTTAAGCATCTGCTCTGTACAAATAAGTATTGGTGCTTAAGGTAAAGCCGGTTTATTTATCTAGACACCTTTGCTCCCCACAAATAAGCACTGGTGCTTAAGGTCAGGCCGGTTTATTTTTCTAAACACCTTGCATTTTACATGACCTTGGTTGTGGACTTGGCTTAGTTCAAAGTCCGCTAGTCTTGGCTATCGAGTCGGGTTGGAGTCCGGCTTTGGAATTGTATGCATTTGACATTCAAAATTACCCCGAGGGGGTGAACTGT
Source organism: Elymus sibiricus (assembly GCA_039707655.1). Classification (NCBI taxonomy): domain Eukaryota; kingdom Viridiplantae; phylum Streptophyta; class Magnoliopsida; order Poales; family Poaceae; genus Elymus; species Elymus sibiricus. Next base: position 242,142,055 of record CM077673.1, read on the forward strand.
GTATACACATGTTTTCAGATTGATTTTATCTCTATATTGCGAATGAACTATGTATCACATGTTTTCAGATTGCTTTTATCGAAATCCATGATATAGTTGTGAAGCATATTTTTGCAGCTTCAGATATTATAACAGCAGAAGCAATACTATTCTGCATATATGCAGATGCAACTTGTCCATCAGAGAGTTGATGCCGTTTTAGGAAGACATTCTGTCGAGAATAACTTTGTACTTATGCAACCGCCCATGCTCAATTTTCCCCCCATAGATGCAACAAAAAAAGTGTTAGAAATTTATGGTCTTGGTCTACCCCATATTCCTCTGCATTTTTTTTGGTGCCGCTCACAATTCGCAAATTCGCATATATGAGGCTGGGTCGGGACCTTTCTATATTGTCTTTTCAAATAGTTCAACTCTTATATACAAATAATATTTGTTATCTTCTCTGCCTCCATCCTCTCCACCTTTTTTACTTTCCAACCAATCTATTTAATCCGGTTTTAGCCAACTGATATATTTAAAACTGCCTTTTTTATCTACCAAATCAAATCAATCTTCTATATATTTTGTAACGTCTTTATGGAAAGAAATCAATGACGACCAATTTCTAGAGAGACCAAATCTAATCAACATCTGAGCACCAAATCTACACAAATCTGGGCATATCACTCTACAATTATTTGTAAACAAGACAATATTTATGGAAAAGAATCTCTTATCTTTCCTACTTATAAAGATTGTAGTTGATGGTGAGTTCAAATATGGGTCCAACGTCCTTTTCAAATAAACAAATACACACATCTTCACATCATGGTTTTCGAGACTCGAAAAAAGTCGAGCCTGCAGTTGCGACTAGTCGCGACTCGAGTCGACACTAAGTTGAGTTGACATTTTTGTGTGACTCTAGTCAAGACTAGTAGTGCGACTCGAAAACCATGCTCCACATGTGGAACTAGCAACTTTCCATGTACTCACATATGGGATCTATCATAAATAAGCAAAGACACTAATTTCATGTGAGAACTTTTTTGTAAAAGGCACAAATAAAAAAGACAAAAATGCGACTTCAATTTAAAATCAATCTTGGTTTTAGTTCTCTTCGCAACCTACTATTGTCATTTAAAATTCTCTAACGCTGCATATCTCTCACCATACCGTATTTTGCTATGTATTCTAATCGTAAATTAGGCACTGGTCACAACAGAAACTAAATGTTACTCCCTCCCTTCCAGAATATAAGGTGTATTGTTTTTCGTGCAAGTCAACCATTTGAATATTTGACCAAGATTATAGAATAAACTAACAACTTCTGTAATATCATATAGATAAAATATGAAACTACTTTTTATGATGTATCAAATGATATAAATTTTGTATTGTGGATATTGATATATTTTTCTAAAAACTCGGTCAAACACGACCTCGTTTGACTTTTGAAAAAACAAATACACCTTATATAAAGGAACATAGGGAGTATTTCATCACCTCTAAGCCAATGGTTCACTACTTAAAGGAGATTTTTTTTCAAAACTGGCACTGTATTTAGAGCAAATTCGAAAACTAGCATTGCTAACAGGTATATATCAAAAATAGCACCCCGTCGGTCTGCCGTAGGCCGAAGAGTGACTTTTCGGCCTGGAAAAAACCGAAGAGACCATTTCGGCTTCCTGTGGGCCGAAGATGGGCGCTGCTGGGCCGAAGACCTGTCTTCGGTCAGCAGTAAGCCGAAGAGGCCTTTTCGGCTTCCTGTTGGCCGAAGAATGCATACTCTTTACGTTAAACGTTGACCGAAGTTGCATGGAGCACTTTTCGGCCTGCACCTGACCGAAGACTATTTTTTTTCGAAAAAATGCATTATAATTGCTGCACAACCATTCCCTCTCTTTGACATGCCAACTTTGTACTTTCCCGCAACCATTTCCCGACAATATATCTCATCATTTTCTTTCCCGCCATTTTCCTTCCCGCCATTCTCTCCCGGCATTCTCTCCCGCCATTCTCTCCCACCATTTTCTTTCCCACCCTTCTTTCCCGCCATTCCCTCCCGCCATTCTCTTTCCCGCCATTCTCTCCCGCCATTTTCTTTCCCGCCATTCTCTCCCGCCATCTTCTCTTCTCAACCTATAAAACCCCCTCCGCACTAAGGTGGGTGAGCAGGCAAGTGTAGTCTCGTGAAGATGTCCGGTTATCCTTTCGATCGTAGTTGTTTTCACCCTCGTATGTCCAAAACTCTTCTTAGTTTAGCCGCCAATTTCAAGATAGACAACAGGATAGTTCCATGGGACGAACTCCTCGGTAGTGACATCTTCATGAATGAGTTGGCTCACCAGTTAAGTAGGAGCGGGTGGCCTGCAAGGACCTTTGAGGAGATACGGAAAGAACTTCTCAGGTTGCATGGTAGGTGGAAAAAAGTACAATATAAGATTGAAGCTTTTCAAAGGGCTGCAGTAGAAGATACTTGGTTATGGAGTCAAGACAGTGAGGACGAAGACGATCTTTTCAAGCCGAGCACCAAGCCCAAGATACCCGCATCGTCGAAGTCCAAGAGTACCGCACCGTCGAAGGGCAAGAGTGCTGCATCAACGGAGGATGACGACGACGACTTCATGCCGAGCACCAAGGCCAAGAGACCCACATCGTCGAAGTCCAAGACTACCGCATCGTCCAAGGGTAAGAGTGCTGCATCAACGGAGGATGACGACGATGACTTCATGCCGAGCACCAAGGCCAAGAGACCCACATCGTCGAAGTCCAAGACTACCGCATCGTCCAAGGGTAAGAGTGCTGCATGAACGGAGGATGTCGACGATGACTTCATGTAGTTTGTGGGATGTATTTTTCAAGAATAGTCGTATCGTTTAATTCAGATGTACTTCTATCTTAATTATGACTCATACATAGATAATGGCTCATACATAGATAGTAACACATACATGAAGGATGTCTGATACATAGATAAGTCCTCACACATAAGAATAGTCTGAAACTAACATGGATGTCTCATACATATATAAACATATCACTGCTCGGTACTACGACGACGAGTCTGGACCTTCCTCGGACGAGGACCGGAAAGCGATAAGCGCTGACGCGGTGGGTGAGCCTCACGGTGTCCACGACCGTACATAACCTCGCCTGTCACGGTCTGTGTCTCCTGCGTCGGTGGTGGTGGTGGAGTATGATGCAGCGGCTGAGAGAAGTCATACGTGTTTGCAGCGTGGTCATCGTCATCGCCGTAGCCGTCTAAGAGCGAATCATAACCACTAAGCATCGGCGACTGCACGACATGCGTGAACGGAGGCGGCTGGTTGCTGACTGTAGTAGTGAAGCACATGTAAAATTGAATTGCGAACGTACACTGCTTAAAAGAAAAACCAAAAGTAAAGTTACCTGGCCCCATTTGTTGATGCCATGCCGAGCTCCCTGGCTGTGAAGGAGATGGCTCTTGCCATGCCGAGCTCCCTGGCTGTGAAGGAGGTGGCGCCGGTGAAGCCATGTGCCGTGAAGGACGTGGCGGACGAAGTGCTGGACGAGGAACCGCAACATCAGAAGATCTTCTACATGTCATTGCTGCGTAAATCCCTCGTAGCTTCTCATCAAAACGCTTCAACCACGAGAGGTGCTCTGGCTGTGGGATAGTTTCTCCGCTCTCAACCCGCCCCATTAAAGCGGAAACCTCATCTTGCGCTTCAACCATCAAGTCACTCTGTACATTGAATAGTTAGCCAATTGTAAATGTTCAGGTTATGACATGAGTACACATATTAGAACCATAATAGAGCAAGTTGGTTACGTACCGCGTGGTGTCTGGTTCCCATAATAGAGGAAGTTGGGTACATATCGCTGGTCAGAGGCGCTTCAATCTGATCAGGAGCAGCAGAAGGAACCAAGTAGATCCTCGTTGAATGCCTGTAACGCTGCAGATACAACCCGAACTTGTGCCAGTCAAAGGGTCGAACCTCATCCCAGATATTTGTTGGCGCAGTAGTCCATTCTAGAACATAAGGGCCAATGTTCTTAAGCCAGAAATCCATGGACTTGTTCCCTCCTACGCGGCTCAACCTGACATTGACATCCGGGTAACGTGGTAAGCAAAATTCTTAAAGTATCAAACTGACAACTAAATTAGAATTACTTACTTGTGCACGTGGTCCGGTATGTGTGGAATAACTGGAATTTCATCCTCCTGACATCGACCGAACTGTCTCATCACCCTATGAAGGGCCATCTCCTCCACCGTCACGTCGAACACCAATCTGGCCTTGGTCATCCAGTAGTGCCGATCTCTAGTGCACAAGTGAGATATTCCACTTGGATACCTAAATGTTATAGCCTGATGCGAGTAGGGCTCCCACATAACAACATCCTCGTGCAAAGCATCAAACTGCGCCCTGAAGGACGGGTAGCAGCTCTTCACCTGATGACCCGCAAACTGTCTCTGTGCATGACAACAAATAAACATTAGTAATAGTATTGCATGGCAAGAAATAATCTAATGAACTTCTCGGTAATACAAAATTACCTCTCTTCGCGTCCAAACAGATCCCACAGTTGGCAAGTCGCCGATAAGTGGCACATAAGCCCCTGCTATGTCCTCCGACCCAAACGGGTTTTCAACGCAGACATAGGGTCGTCCAATAGGGAACCTCTCATATGACCAGAGCTGCAACAATAGTGGACATCCAACCAGACCTGATCTGTGGGAGCTCAAAATGCAACCTTTGCACAGGCCTCTGTACGTAGCTGCCAACACAGCAGAACCCCAACTCCTCTGCGTAATGTCCCCTGGGCAACGAGCGTCAGCTATCTCTCGTGCAATGCTGATGAGGCGCGCATCGACAGTGGTCACGTGGTTCTCCGTGAACATAGTCTTGCCGAACAACCAAAGAAGATAGGCCTCTAGGGACCGATCAACCTGTGCCTCTGGCAACTGAACTCCAGGGTATCCTAACAAGCGAATCTACATATAACAGAAACGATTGTATTATTCTATTTACTGAGGACAACTATAAAAACAATATTCGTTTAGCTGACCGAGAAGGTTACCTGAAACTGGCCCAACCACTTAAAACGAGGCCCGTGAGGATCGTTGTCTAAGCCCCTAGCAGTTGGCACCGCAGCTAGAAAACGGTTCTGCATCGTACCTAGCCAGCCAGGTTCTGCATGTAAAGGACCTATGGCAGCACCGGCCAATGGTAATCCCAACAAGTAAGACACATCCTGTAGAGTAGGCGCCATCTCTCCCCAGGGAAAGTGAAACGTATGTGTCTCCGGTCTCCATCTATCTACTAAGCAGGTAAGGAGTGACCTGTCGTAAGAGAAGCGTTTCGTTGGCCTCTTGCGTAGCTGCAATGGTTCACCAGTTTCATCCATTTCCGGATGATCAACCCACTCATCCAATGTACCCTCAACCAGCCGTGCCAAGGGTAGCAGTCCAGCCCACATTAACCCACAAAATAAAGAGAAAGTACAGCAAACAGTTAGCGGGCATCATATATTACAAAATACGAATTAAAAAATTATAAGCACACAAACCTATCAACCCATGCAGGGTGTATCAGCCAGTTAGACTTTGGGGTGCGAGTGGTCAACACATCTAAGTTCTTGCCCGTTTGCATAAGTGCGGCCCGGTGTTTTTTTTCAATCGTATCTTTAAGCAACGCATACGAAGACATATCTGAAATTAAAACATAGTTCGACATATTAGAAAATAAAATATAGTCCAGACATATTACAAATTAAAACATAGTCCGACATATTACAAATTAAAATATAGTCCAGACATATTACAAATTAAAACATAGTCCGACATATTACAAATTAAAACATAGTCCGACATATTACAAATTAAAACATAGTCCGACATATTACAAATTAAAACATAGTCCGACTCATTATATAGCTTCTGAGTTATTTCTTCCTCGTCGTCCCCTTCGGCCTCGACTGCCTCGACCACGTCCGCCTCTTGCTCCTGTTGTCGCACTCGTCGATGTGGACGCACCGTCTTTGTTAAGGTCGGGACAATATTTCATCCTATGCCCATAATTCGCGCATAGCAAGCACTGTCTGGTTGCTCCACAAGCTTCAGATTGGTCCATATCATTACGGATGCGACGGACCTTACGTCTACCCCTACTGGCTCGCCGAAGATCAGGATCCGGGATGTATACTCTCTCATCATCGTTTACCTTGTTGAAATTGCCGACGACTCTAAACCCTGTCATCTCACCGGTCCATGTGTTGCGTACTGACTCTTTCAAATAGTATGGGGACACGAAGGAGATGGCATCCAACTTAATCTGGCCGCACGCAGCCAACACATGTGAGCAAGGAAGGTGCAACAACCGCGGTTTGTTGCATGTCTGGATCCCAAACCTTTCCTCCATAGCCTTCTGCTTAGCCCTCCAAGCCTTCCCGTAAGGAATGACATAATTCCATCTGACCTTCACTGCTGTCTGGATGTGTTTTGCTTCCATGTCTTTCTTCTGCACTATCTCAGTATACATGAGTTGCGCAATGAGAGTAGAAGACAGGTTCGGATGATTCACCAGAAGGTTTTTCCTCACACAAGTATGTGGAACAACACCGGTGACAACCCAGTGGATGTTATACTTCGGCACGTGCCCGTGCACCTTCCCAGGACAACCTGTTTCAACACATTTCACTGTATAGTTTGTTTGATTTGATACGTGTGTCCGAAAAACCCTCTGCGTGGACATAGCCCACTTTACCACCGCATATTTCAATTTCTTCTTTGTATCATACATAGAACCTATCTGGACTTGGTTCAGATGATACTCCCATGGAGTCTCATGGCCATCGTTGACCGTGACACCGGTGGATAGGTCCTGATCCCATGCGGCAGGAATCGGTACCTCCACTTCATCCTCGGAATTTTCAGAATCCAGATCCTCAGCCAGTCCATCCTCGTCCTCTTCCTCTATCACCCTCTGCATTTCCTCCCCTTCCTCATCCCCATCAGAAAAACCAGAACCGGCTAATATTACCGACCGACTACTCTGCCCAGTATCATTACCACACAAATTGTGTGGCACGTAATCTGGCTCTTCCTCGGGTTGGCTAGCATCCACATCCATTGGCTGTGACCCGGATAAATAAATCTCGTTAGCCACTTCACTGCCCTGCCCGGGTTCATACCCCCCCTCTGGTTGTCCGGTATTCTCCTCCTTCGCCACAGGTTGCACTAGGGCATATGGGTGGATTTTTCGGTCCCTGCAACGCCTTAACAGGGTCAACCACTGCTGGCTCCTATCTATCAGCATCAACTCCCACTTCACATTTTTACACGATTTGGTCCACAAAGCTTGAATACTGACAGAACATACCCCAGGATCCAGCCCAAAATTAATTGTCAACCAGTACTTCAACTGTCTAATGTCCAGTCTGTCCGGGTCTGGAAGTGTCATGACACATTTTTTATACTCGCTAAGATCAACCCCGAACTCATTATATCGAACATTGCCAGGGCCATAGTAAAGTCAAATTTACTGTTTCAGACATTTTAACCTGTCAGACACTTCCATCTCATTAATCACAACGAACAAAATTATTACCCGCTACACTAACCGACCGCTAAAATGACAACACAAACCAATTAACACTACAAAAAAATGTGACGCGTGATTATACCTTCGACGCATGTGCCCACCTCACGGAGAACTTGCACCAACGAGCAACACCAACGCCACCCCCTCGGCGGCCACCTCCTCTTGCCCAGCCAAACCACCTCCTCCTCCTCAACCAACCATGGTTTCTCCTCCTCACACCACCATGACTACAACTCACTTGTACACACAAATAGCTATCCCATTGGAAAAAAATGACCGTAGGCTGGTGGAGATGGCTACGATCTACCGTTTCTGTGGTTTGGATTTGAAAATGGCTGGAGAAACGAAGAGATCGGTGAGGGGGGCGATTTCTGGTTGGAAACGAGAGAGAGAAAGCTAGAACAGAGAAAGAACAGAGGGGAGGAAGAAGAAAGGCTCGGGCGGCCTTATCCAGCCTTTTCGGCCAACGGTAGGCCGAAGAGGTCTTCGGTCGCGGCCAGACCGAAGACAGCTCTTCGGTCGACAGCGCGCCGATGGCCCACTCTTCGGCCCACCTGCCGCTCTCTTCGGCCCACAGGAAGCCGAAATGGTCTCTTCGGTTTTTTCCACGCCGAAAAGTCCCTCTTCGGCCTACGGCAGACCGACGGGGTGCTATTTTTGATATATACGTGTTAGCAATGCTAGTTTTCGAATTTGCTCTAAATACAGTGCCATTTTTGAAAAAAAATCCTTAAAGGACGTAGCGTTCCTTTTCCTGTACTCCCTCCTTTCCGATTTATATGGCTCAATTAAAAAATCTCACCAACCAAGGTAGATGATGAGTGGTGAAAGGATTTTTGTAGTTTGCAAAAGTGCTCTATTAATACCTTTCTTCTCCTTAAAAAATTGTGTTTACCAATGCATTAATTGCAATAAATGTATGCATAACCAAAAAATTTTACATGCATTGGTGAGTTCTCTCTTGATCCTCACATGCAACGATTTAATGCACCTTGATATTTGAGCATGTGATGAGGAGTAATAGAAATGAGACTTATAAAATGGGGAAACGAAAATTTTAAGATAAACCCTATAAACCGTAAAGGAGGTAGTATTACTTAAAAACTAAGTTTTTTTTCTTGACAACATAATGCTTAGTCATCCGGTTCCCTGTCCCACCACGTCCCCACACCGGGTTTTATATTTAGTCGGTTTCTTGGCAACGCAATAAATCCACAGTAGATAATAAATCTCTTCTTTGTCAATGAATGTTTGGTAACATAATAAATTCATGGAAAAGAATTAATCGTAGTTTGTCGGCCCAATTAGAACTAGGGTCTTACAAACCCATCAAGCATAGGTCATGACAGTGCTGCTTAGTATGCCCGCTCTAGCTACCACCCGGTAACCCAAGTCAAAGATCCAAGACAAGGAGGGCGTCCCTCCGGGCCAGCAAGTCTCATCTTTGCTGGCAAACGAGTTGAGGATAGTCAAACTTTGGCCGACTACAACATCCAGAAGGAGTCTTGACGGGTCCTGTATCCAGGGTGACCAACGACAAGGAGCCCGACCTCGTTCAAGACACGGGGCCCGCCAAGCCCGAGGCGAAGAGGAAACACTAGGAGGCAGAACACCTTCGTGGTCTCCAAGAGGAGACGACGGCGGCACTCCAGATGGCATCTACCGTGTAAAACTAGGCCTCTCCTGCCTATATAAAGGGAAGTCTAGGACACCCATTAGCATTTATTCACAGATAGGAGAACTCTTGGTAGCAATCTCACTCACCATCATAACCCTTTGCACGAGGTACCCCTCCACTATGAATCAACCAAACCAGCAGTGTCGTGGCAGTAATCCTGACAATAGTACTAGGGGTACGAATGAGTAGGGCGAAGCCTAGCTACGGAGCAAGTGTAACACTCGGTGTTTACGAGTTCGGACCCCACTCGGAAGTGGTAACAGTCCTACGTCTCGAGCCCTGGGGCTAGGTGTTGCTTGATATGTGTTCTGATTACAGAGAGTTCGTAACCCTTGTTCCGGCGCCCGGGGATGGCTTATATAGAGTGCGACACCACCGGCTGAACGCCATCACTAGGGTCATTAATGATAGTAACTGTGGGGGTTACTAGAAACTGCTAAGTTAACTACAGCCGTTACAGGTAACGTGGTCTTTACAGTACTTAAGGTGTATTATGTCCCTCGAACGTTGCAGCTCTCAGGACGTTCCTGCTTCCTTCTAGCCGAGTGGTTAACAACGTCCGAGTGACTTGAGAAGAGCCGAGTGCCTCTTGTGCATTCGTCCGAGTGTCGAGGTAAGCCAAGGACTTTCATGACCTTGTAGGACCCCAAGAGTGTCCTAGAACAAAGGGACATGACCCTACCTAGGGTAGGTGACCTCGTCAGTAGCCCCCGAATCGGTTGAGGTTTGAGAGAGCCGAGTGACCAACGCGCTGAGCTGTTGGTAGCGCCTTTGGGAACGCTAAGGAGCAAGACGGGTTGTTCCTCACTCGTCATCAAAGCCGCGACCGATCCAGGTCAAGTAAATTCTGAACGACTCGAACTGTCCGACTGTTCAAGTTATTCGATCCGGTGCAGATCAGTTCCCGGGAGCAGTGGCCTTATATCCTAGAAATGATATTATTGAACCTTTCGACTGTCTTTCACTCGGGCTCTCTCGAACCATTGTTAGATTCAATCCGAATACTCAACGAGCCTCTATGGTCCGTTTGGTGAGTGCTGGCGTGTCGGATCACGTCAGCGAGCTCGGAGCTCATTCGGTCGATTTTAGTGCATCAGAATGCACCAGTGAGCACGGAGCTCACTCGGTCAAATTTGGCGCATCAGGGCGTACCGGTGAGCACGGAGCTCACTCGGTCAGTTTTGGCGCACCGGTGAACGCAGAGTTCACTCAAACAGCTTCGTTGCATAGAAACGCTTCAGAGGTGACAGAATTCATTCGGACAGGAGTCGCGTGAAATCTCCGGCGATTTCGAAATTGTGGGGAAGCGCGCGTGAGTGATCGTGACGGTTGTGTCAGGCAAGTGGGGAAAGTGGCCACGGCGCCTCGATTTCCTCTCCATGAATTTCGCCACGCGTCCCCGCTTCTCTGTCCTAGAGATATCGCAGATCTGCTCGCGTCCGTTGATTGCGCGGCTGCTGTCGATCCAACGACTGAAACCTCGCTGATCTAGAGTATAAAAGCAGGCTGGGAGGGAGGTAGGAAAACACCGCCATTCTCCTGATTCACTCCATCGCTCCGCCGAGAACCCCGCCTCCCACTGATTAGCTGCCACTCCTCACCGGAGATGACGAAGAGCGCCACCGTGAGGGCCGAGAGGGCGAAGAAGACCTCGCGTGAGTCCTCCTCGAGCGTGGGCGCTCCAGCCGGCTTCGTCCAAGGCGATTGGTTGGCCTCTCGGGTCACCGCCAGCCGGTTGGAGGACCTGGAGAGTCAGGGTCTCCTGGTCGCCGGAAGCTGGAGGCTGCCGGAGAAGGGAGAGGCGGAGCCTGCACCGCGCGGGAATGAGAGGGTCCTTCTCACCACTCACCTCGACAGAGATTTCTCTTTGCCTCCGCACCCCTTTTTCCGCACCTTTTGGATTTTTTCGGAGCTCAACTTCATCATCTCCCCCCCAATTCAATCACTTATCTGGCTGCTTTCGTTTCGCTTTGCGAAAACTTCCTTGGTTGTCACCCCCACCGGGGCTTGTTCAAACACTTATTCACGTGCCGAGTGATGAGTGTAAAGAAAACCAATCCGACGGAGGAGAAAACGAACGTAGTTCAGTTGCGCGGGGGCTTGGGTATTCAGTTGAGAGGCAAGAGCAGTTTCCCATCTATGACTTTCCCAGACACCGTTAAGGGTTGGCAGTCGTCTTTGTTTTATTGTGAGGACGTTCCAGTCGGAGAGGGTCAGTCGGGTCTCCCTCCATACTCGGCTGAGCGCATTTGGCGACTCCCCAAGCTGACCGTGTCCAAGGATGAGAAGGTAGATGTAGACATTCTCGTGATTGCGCTGGTATCTTTGGTAAACCATGGGATCAATGGGCTGGATCTGCTGGAGGTCTTCTTCCAGAGGAGGATCCAGCCACTGCAGGCCAGGGCCCACCCCATGTGGCTGTACACGGGTCCGGATGACCTTACGCGAACGCACCCAGAGGAGCTCAGCGAGGAGGCCGTAGCTAACAAGCTTAAGTCCATCACTCCGGCTCGAGATAACCCCAGGGGTACGAGGCGCATGCCTCCGTACTCGACGGAGAATCCGGCGAACGAGGTAAAATTCCGAGTGCCATTGTAGTTCCCGAGTGACGCAGTTTTCAATTACTAAATCTTGATCGAAATACATTTGTTTTGTCAGGCCTTCACAAGCATGGTGAGCTTGATACCCGCTGGGAACCACGCTCCTGCTGACGTGGCCAGCGACAACGAGCGTCATGACGACTCGGATGAAGAGGAGGATTACGTGGACGACAGTGAGGACGGAGGTGGCGAGAAGGAGTCGGAGCCAGGGGACGAGGCGGAGTCTTCTCCTTCAGAGGAGGTGCTTCCCGAGCCCCACAAGAGGACGCGCCAAGACCCTGGGGTCCGCGGCGGCAATGCAGGGGGATCGAACGTCACCAAGTCCTCAGTGGCCGCCCCTCCCACTCGGACTTCGAAGCGAGGGCATGCCGACCTTGTCCCATCTCCAGAGAAGAGCTCCAAGCAGCCGAAGATCACGTCCAGCAAGCCCCGGAAGGCGGTTCTGCCTAAAACCAAGATGAACGTACCAGTGGACTCTGCGTAAGTGTTTTCACTCCACACGTCCTTCCGAATGACTGATCAAGAGTAATAATTATCCGAGTGATTCTCCTGCAGAGCTGACACGTCGACTGCTTCCCTGGAGAAGGACAAGGTCGAGGTGGACGCTGCATCTTCGAAAGGTAATACTCGGACCGGGTCGTTTATAATCTTTGAACACCTCAATTTGTTTTTGAACTTATTTCCGAATGGATTTTGAATGTTTGCAGAACCACGCGAGGTGATTGAGATCGACGTGGATGACCGGACTGCATCACCCAATCCCACCTCTAGCATGGACATCATCATGCGGGACGTTTCGCCTGTCCAAGTGCGAGTTGCAGCTCGGGGGACCCCTTCGGGAGCTGGGTCAGCAATCGGGACGTCACCAACTGTCCCACCTGCGACCAGTGCAATCGGGCTGCAGCGCGTCCCGGAGGACCAAGTGGGAGCAAGTAAGGAGGCTCTGATCCAGCTGAGGCTGATGAATGAAAAGCTGAAGGAGGCACGTGATGCTGGCGAAGCGTTGGAGAAGAATGTCCGAGTAAGTACTCTTGTAAGTACCTTCTTTAGACAAAGTTTTTTGCGCGCTGTAGATGTTTTTGAAGTTCCGAGTAGGCTTGCGTCAGGAGCACACCCACTGAGTGAAGTCTTAGAGACTTCCGAATGTTTTTCATAGGATATCTCGCAGTCATACTTGTCGAAAAGGATGCGGTGATGGTCCATGGACCAGAGCCTCTCGACGTTGACCGTCGGGGTGTAGAGCCCGTAGTTTTCTAGTGGGAGCGTGCTTAGCGCACCCACTGGGTGTAGTCCCCGAGGCTGCCGTCGACTGAAGCAGTCGGCGACAGTCTCAAAATCCGAATGAAGTAGAATCCGAATGATGAGATACTTGTCGAAGAGGATGCGGTGATGGTCCATGGACCAGAGCCTCTCGACGTTGACCGTCGGGGTGTAGAGCCTGTAGTTCTCCGGTGGGGGCACGCTGAGCGCACCCACTGGGTGTAGTCCCCGAGGCTGCCGTCGATTGAAGCAGTCGGCGACTGTCTCAAAATCCGAATGAAGTAGAATCCGAATGGTGAGATACTTGTCGAAGAGGATGCGGTGATGGTCCATGGACCAGAGCCTCTCGACGTTGACCATCGGGGTGTAGAACCTATAGTTCTCCGGTGGGTGCGTCGCAGCTTGGAGGCTGAGAAGACCAAGAGTACCCGCCTGGAACAAGAAAAACGATCACTCGGTGGTAATCAAATCTTGACCGAGTACCTTTGGACTTAAACCTTTTCCCTGTCCGACTGAAAGTATTTCATCAAATGTACGTAGTGAGAACCTTCAACTTACTAAGAGGCTCCAGACTTCTATTTCTATAGAGGCCATGAAGGAGGCTTTGGAGAAGAAGGACCGGGAGCTGGCAACGGCTCAGAAGGAAGCCAGTCGGAAGGCAAAGGAGGCTGAAGACAAGCTGAAATCCTTTGAGAAGTGGGAGGAGTACAAGAAAGCCTTGGAGGAAGTTGCGAGGAGGAGCACTGCGGATGCAGTTGAGGCTGAGGCAAAACTGAAGCAGGTCGAGTCGAAGAGGCAGGAGCTGGAGAAGCTCATTGAGGACCACTGCAACGAAATGAACGACAAGCTCAAAGGTGCGTATCAGACATGATCGAGTCCTGAGTCGCTTCATCTCAATTCTTCTCCTCTCTCAATCCTTTCCTCCCGAATGATTATCAGATTTATGCTGGGATGCTGAGGAGGAGACCTCCAAAATCGAGAAGGAGCTAGATCCGAGTGCTGGTCTTCTTCGTGACAGCTCGGCTCTCGCACTGCTTCGACTCGATGAGCGCACTTCGGAGGTGGCTATCTTCCTCAACCGTTTACGTGAAGCGGCCAAGGAGATCGACAAGGAAGTTGCCCCAGATGAAGAGCCTCCGAGTGACTTGGAAGTCCTCATCAATCATCTGCGTGACATTCCGCGCCGAGTACAGTCATGGAAGAAATCTGCGGCCTGAGCTAGGGCAGACATCACGCTCTCCCTCGTCCGTGTGCATTGCAATGGCGTAGACGAGGAGAAGCTTAAGGCGCTGAAGGTCGTAAACCGCAAGAATGCCAAGATCGAGGATTTCATGGAGACTTTCCTGCTGGCGGCCACTCGGATTGCAGAGGTTATCGACCTCGACAACTTCACCAACGCAGCATCTCCGTCATCGGCCGAGTGAATCTCGGAAAGAAACTTTTAAACCATATTTGCCTCGAAATGCCGAGTGATTTCTGTATCAGTACATTTGCAGTGACCGTGTGGTCACAACTATCTGCACTTTTGCTTTGAACTGTTTGACATTCGAATGTCTTTACTTGATCGTTTGGAAAGTTCGTCTTGATTTTGAGCTTAAGCGAAATCGGGTTCGCGGTTAAGTCCCCGAGTGTGGATGATGTCCTCACTCGGAGCAGTTTTGAGCTTAGGCGAAATCAGGTTCGCAGCTAAGCCCCCGAGTGTGGATGATGTTCTCATTTGGAGTAGTTTTTAACTTAGGCGAAATCAGGTTCGCAGCTAAGCCCCCGAGTGTGGATGATGTCCTCACTCGGAGTAGTTTTTAACTTAGGCGAAATCTGGTTCGCGGCTAAGCCCCCGAGTGTGGATGATGTCCTCACTCGGAGTAGTTTTTAACTTAGGGGAAATCAGGTTCACCGCTAAGCCCCCGAGTGTGGACGATGTCCTCACTCGGAGTAGTTTTTAACTTAGGCGAAATCAGGTTCGCAGCTAAGCCCCCGAGTGTGGATGGTGTCCTCACTCGGAGTAGTTTTTAACTTAGGCGAAATCAGGTTCGCGGCTAAGCCCCGGAGTGTGGACGATGTCCTCACTCGGAGTAGTTTTTAACTTAGGCGAAATCAGGTTCACAGCTAAGCCCCCGAGTGTGGATGATGTCCTCACTCGGAGTAGTTTTTAACTTAAGCAAAATTAGGTTCGCAGCTAAGCCCCCAAGTGTGGATGATGTCCTCACTCGGAGTAGTTTTTAACTAAGGCAAAATCAGGTTCGCAGCTAAGCCCCCGAGTGTGGATGATGTCCTCACTCGGAGTAGTTTGCAACTTAGGTGAAATCAGGTTCGCGGCTAAGTTTATCCCACACACCCACTGGGGGCGAGGAAAACAAACAAAATGAATTTTTTTCGACAAAGAGTATGGGAAGCAAAGACTTTTATTCATCGAATTCACTCAGAAATTCATTACAGAAATGACAGAGTGTTCTTAAACTAAGTGTAGAACTTGCGGAGCATATCCGCGTTCCACGCTCGGGGCTCTTCAGCATCGGTATCGAAATTGTACAACCGGTAAGCTCCATTGTTCAAGACTTTGGAGATTGCGTAAGGCCCTTGCTACAGAGGCGCTAGCTTGTGAGGCTTCTTCTGATCCAATCGGAGAACGAGATCACCTTCTTGAAAAGCGCGCCTTCTGACTTGTCTGTCGTAGAGGCGCCTCAGGTCTTGCTGATACAGCGTCGACCTGACCAAGGCTAACTCTCTCTCTTCCTCTAAGAGGTCCAGACCATCATGGCGTGCCACTTCTGCTTCATCTTCATTGTAAAGCTCCACTCGGGGAGCGTTGTGACGAACGTCACTCGACAGAACCGCCTCGGACCCGTATAGCATAAAGAAAGGAGTGCGATTGGTCGAATGATTTGGAGTCGTCCGAATGCCCCAGAGGACAGAGGGTAATTCTTCTACCCAAGCACCGGCAACGACCTTCAGATCCCTCATCAATCGGGGCTTCAATCCTTGAAGAATCATCCCATTAGCCCGTTCTGCTTGCCCATTCGACTGCGGGTGAGCTACGGAAGCATAATTGACCCGAGTCCCTTGAGTGTAGCAAAACTCACGGAATTCATCCGAATCGAAATTCTTCCCGTTATCAGTGATGATGTCGTGGGGAACTCCGAATCTGAAGATGATCTGCCGAATGAAACTGACTGCGGTACCTGCATCCAATCTTTTGATGGGCTTTGCTTCGACCCACTTGGTGAACTTATCCACTGCAACCAACAGATGGGTAAACCCACCCGACCCTGTATGCAAGGGACCAACCATGTCATGGCCCCACACAGCGAACGACCAGGTGAGTGGGATGGTCTTGAGTGCAGATGCAGGCTTGTGCATCTGATTCTTGAAAAACTAACACCCAACACAGAGGTCTACCATGTATTTAGCAGCTGCATTGGCTCGGGGCCAATAAAATCCTGCACGAAATGCTTTTGCGACCAACGTCCGAGAGGACGCATGATGGCCACAAGTTCCCGAATGGATTTCATGCAAAACCTGCAACCCTTCTTCTGGGAATATACACTTCTGTGCCACACCTGTAGTGCTTTTCTTGTATAACTATTCTCCCATCACTTCAAAGGATTTGGATCGTCGGACGATCCGCTTAGCTTCTTCTTCGTCTTCAGGGAGCTCTTGCGGGAGCAAGTAAGCTAGGTAGGGTTGGGTCCACTCGGGAGTGATCGCCAACATCTCTTGAACGCGATCCACCACAGCTGGAATGTCAACTTCAGTCGGATCAGAGGGTCCGACTGCTTGCGGGGGCTCTTCAGTAAAAGGATCTTCCTTAACTGAAGGAGAGTGCAGATGCTCAAGGAATATGCCCTTTGGGACTACCCGTCGAGTAGATCCGATCTTAGCCAGGTCATCAGCAGCCTGGTTCTTCACTCGGGGTATGTGATGCAGTTCTAAGCCTTCAAAGTTCTTTTTTAACTTTCGGACGGCATTACAGTACCCAGTCATGGACGGACTCCGGATGTCCCATTCTTTCATCACCTGATTGACCACAAGGTCCAAGTCACCGAATATCATCAAGCGTTGGATACCGAGGAAGATAGCCATTCGGAGCCCATACAGGAGGGCTTCGTACTCGGCCTCGTTGTTTGACGAGTCAAAATGGATTTGAAGGACGTAGCTCAGTCGGTCTCCTCTGAGGGAAACAAGGACTACTCTCACTCCAGACCCTTGAAGCATCTTAGATCCATAAAAAAAAATGGTCTAGTGTTCAGGGACACTAGGAGCCGGTTGTTCCTACTCAATCCATTCGGCTAAGAAGTCCACAAGTGCCTGAGACTTGATCGTCTTCTTGGCTTCAAACTTGATCTCCAACGGGAGGAGTTCAATTGCCCATTTGGCCACTCGGCCCGTGGCGTCTCTGTTATGCAGGATCTCCGACAGGGGAGCATCGCTGATAACTGTGACCGAGTGTTCTTGGAAGTAATGAGCTACCTTCTTCACAGTGAGATAAATGCCATAAACTAGCTTCTGATAATGTGGATACCTCTGTTAGGAAGGAGTCAGGACCTCCGAAATATAATAGACGGGTCTCTGCACTTTGAATGTTTTCCTCGATTCCTCGCGCTCCACAGTGAGGACAGTACTGACCACCTGGCTCGTAGCCGCGATGTACAAGAGCAGAGGCTCTCGGCTGCTCGGAGCAGCGAACACCGGCTGGGTGGAAAGCAGGGCCTTGAGCTGATCAAATGCGGCTTGCGCTTCAGGAGTCCATTCAAAAGTATCAGATTTCTTCATCAATCGGTAAAGAGGCAAGGCCTTCTCACCGAGTCGAGATATGAATCTACTCAGGGCTGCAAGGCATCCCGTGAGCTTCTGAACGTCGTGCAGACGGACAGGTTTCTTCATTCAGACGATGGCACCGATCTTGTTCGGATTAGCGTCGATTCCTCGCTCGGAAACGAGAAAACCGAGTAGCTTACCAGAGGGCACTCCGAATGTGCATTTCGCAGGGTTGAGTTTTATTTGGAAACGTCGGAGGTTGGCGAAGGTTTCAGCGATGTCAACCAGGAGGTCCGAACCTTTCCTGGACTTGACCACGATATCATCCATGTAGGCCTCTACATTCCGACTGATTTGCTCTTGCAAACACTTCTGAATCATACGCATAAAAGTTGCCCCAGCATTCTTTAGACCGAAAGGCATAGTGATGTAGCAGAAACACCCGAATGGGGTGATGAAAGCTGTTTTTATTTCATCTGGTCCATACATTCGGATCTGATGGTACCCGGAGTACGCATCTAAGAATGACAGACGTTCGCATCCGGCGGTGGAATCTACTATCTGATCTATGCGGGGAAGGGGAAAATGATCTTTCGGGCAGGCCCGATTAAGGTGCTTGAAGTCGATACACATCCGGAGGGACTTGTCCTTCTTGGGTAGCAACACAGGGTTGGCCAGCCACTCGGAATGGAAGACTTCGCGAATGAATTAAGCAGCTAGGAGCCGAGCGATCTCTTCACCAATCGCCTTGCGCTTCTCTCTACGGAGGATCGATGCAGGTGCTCCTTGACTGGTTTGATTTTAGGATCCACTCGGAGTCGGTGCTCAGCCAGTCCCGTGGGAACCCCCGGCATGTTAGACGGCTTCCATGCGAAGATATCCCAGTTCTCATGGAGGAACTGGATGAGCTCGGCTTCCTATTTTTCACCGAGTGTCGTTGAGATGTTGGTCGGAGCCGCACTCGGATCGGTGGGATGAACGTGAACCTGCTTAGTTTTGTCGGTCGACTGGAAAGCGGATTCTGTCGCCGGTCGCTTAGACTTTAACAAGTCTGTAGCGTCCACTGCCTTCTTGTATCCGTCGAGTTCGATGGCGAGTATCTGCTCGTTTGCAATTTTAGAGCCCTGTTGAAGGCACTCTTCAGCAATTATCCGATCGCCGGTAACTGTGATCATGCCATTTGGCCCTGGCATCTTAAGGTTAAGATACACGTAACATGGTTGGGCCATGAAACACGCGTAGGCAGGCCTACCCAGGATAGCATGATATGCACTCCGGAAATCAACCACTTCGAACGTCAGGCGTTCCTTCCGGAAGTTCTTCTCTCCGCCGAAGACGACGTCCAGAGCGATCTGACCGAGTGATTCTGCCTTCTTTCCAGGAATGACCCCATGGAAATGCATATTACTCTTACTAAGGCGGGACATCGGAATGCCCATGGCTCTGAGTGTATCCGCGTAAATTATGTTGAGCCCACTGCCGCCGTGCATCATAACTTTGTGCAGTCGGACTCCATTGACAGTCGGATCGACAACCAGCGCCTGCTTCCCGGGGGTGGCTATGTGGGCTGGGTGATCAGACTGATCGAAAGTAACAGGAGTCTCCAATTGAGGTGCTTGACGATTGCCGGAGCCACCAAGTTTACCTCCCGATTGATGACCTTCAAACGGCTCTTACTTTCGACGTCCGCGATGATCATGTTCAGGACCTTGTCGACGTGAGGGTACTCGGAATCGCGGTCGCCCTCTTCATCATCGTCCTTCTCTGCAGATGCCTCCTTACCCATCTCATGCTTGAGCATTCGGCACTCCCGAGTGGTGTGCTTTGGGTAAATGAGGTTGCCCTCCTCATCCTTTTTAGTGTGAATAGCACAGGGCTGATCCAGCACTTCGGAATTGTACTCGGGCTTCTTTTGTTAGCCCAATCTTTCTTGTTCTTTTTGGGCTTCGGCTTCCCCTGACCAGGAACTGTAGCCACTTCAGCCTTTCCCGGAGGATCGGCCTTCCGTTTCTGCTGCGGAGGCGGTCTTCCTCTTCGCCGTTAGCGTATTTATTGGCAATCTCCATGGCCCGACTGAGAGACAGATCTCCCGATCGACCGAACTTCAGGATGAGCTCCCGATACCGAGTGCCCGCCTTGAAGGCTGCAGAGTGGTCCATCTCTGTATGTACTCTCGGAGAGTTTCATTGCTCTTCTGGACACAATGTTGCAACTCTGTCAAACCACCCGGACGCTTGTAATTGCCCTCGAACGTCTTGATGAACACCAGTGCCAAGTCCTCCCAGCAATAGATGCTGCTGGAAGGTAACTGGTTCAACCATGCCCGAGCAGATCCTTCCAGCATGAGGGGAAGATGCTTCATTGCCACGAAGTCATCACCGCCTCCAATCTGAACTGCCACTCGGTAGTCTTCAAGCCAACATTCATGCTTGGGTTCGCCATTGAACTTCCCGATCCCCGTCGCCAACCTATAGTTGGGAGGAATCTCAGCCTCTCGGATGTATCTGCAGAAGCATTCGAGCCCTGATGTCCCCCATCCGCTCACTCGGTCCCTGAGCACTCGACTTTTATCCACCAACCTCTGAGTGATGGTAGATCTGGCATTGAGCAGTGGGGGGTGTCGTCCTGCTTCCTCATGACCTCTGGGGCGAGGGGGAGTCCGATTGTGGTCTTCTCTGTGGCGACGACCGTCGTCAAATGGGCGTTTGCCATGTGAACCACCCCTCGGAGGGGGAGTCCGACTGACGTCACGATCATCACGCCAATATCCTCCGTGCCGGCCTCTCAGAGGAGGGGAAGAGTATCGGTGTTTCCAATAGGCGTATGGACTGTGTGCAGACTGGACAGTGTCGGCCCGAAAGGACTTGCTGTAAACGCGCTGATTCGATTGGGACACTTCTGCATTTTGCCTCATCGCCGTCTTCAGCAGAGTTTGGATCTGCCGAATGCCTTCTCCAGCCGCAGAACCGGACGGCTGAATGGATTCAGCTATCCGAGTGGCTGTAGCTAGATTCTCTATAGGAGTACGCATCACTGGGATCTTGGGCGGCCTCTCACTCGGGATCGGCTGCCTCCTGGCGTAACTGAAGCTCGGTTGCTCCTTCGCCGCTCGTTCGTCGAGTGCTCGCTGAAGCCTCTCCAAACGCTCGCGTTCAGCCAAGGTGGCCTGACGTGTGGCCTCCAAGGCTATCTCCTCGGGCGATGTTCCCGTGATAGGGATAAGAAGGACTTCGTCGTCCCTCCTTCTCTTCTCTTCCCGCTGCTCCCGAGAGAGAGGCTGCAGGAAATAACCATCGGAAGGACCGTCACCGAGACGGCCTCCGCCTCGGTCACAAGAACCACCCACCGAGTACCCAGGGGCACCATGATCGGTGGAGTGCGCCATCAGTATCTCAGCAGCATTCCCGCTGCTTTCACACTCAGACTCGTCGGACAACTCGTCGCCCGATGAGGGAGACAAGCTGAGGGTGGGCTCGTCGGAGTCGAGCACTGCAACCTGCTCGGAGGTAGGCTGCCGCGCCATGACGTGATTGAGCCACCGCTACAGCCGCGAACGTCCGGAACTCTTGCGGCGGCCGGAGGTCGAGCGGACCGACCCCGAGCCGTACGGCTCCGACGATTGACGCAGGAGAACCCCTTGCGCCGCCGCGCTGAAATGCACGGCCCTGCGGGCGGGAAATGCATCCGGGTCCAGTGGTGCGTCGTGCAACCAGGTTGAACCGTCGGCGACGAAGCGAAGGCTACCGAAAAGGATCTCACCGCCGAGTGTCAACATGATGGCCGGAAAAAGGAAATAATCTCACTTACACCGGAGTTTGCTAGAACTGCCGCCCCAGGTGGGCGCCAACTGTCGTGGGAGTAATCCTGACAATAGTACTAGGGGTATGAATGAGTAGGGCGAAGCCTAGCTACGGAACAAGTGTAACACTCAGTGTTTACGAGTTCGGACCCCACTCGGAAGTGGTAACAGACCTACGTCTCGAGCCCTGGGGCTGGGTGTTGCTTGATATGTGTTTTGATTACAGAGAGTTCGTAACCATTGTTCCGGCGCCCGGGGATGGCTTATATAGAGTGCGCCACCACCGGCTGAACGCCATCACTAGGGTCATTAATGATAGTAACTGCGGGGGTTACTAGAAACTGCTAAGTTAACTACAGCCGTTACAGGTAACGTGGTCTTTACAGTATTTAAGGTGTATTAAGTCCCTCGAACGTTGCAGCTCTTAGGACGTTCCTGCTTCCTTCTAGCCGAGTGGTTAACAACGTCCGAGTGACTTGAGAAGAGCCGAGTGCCTCTTGTGCATTCGTCCGAGTGTCAAGGTAAGCCAAGGACTTTCATGACCTTGTAGGATCCCAAGAGTGTCCTAGAACAAAGGGACATCCCTACCTAGGGTAGGTGACCTCGTCAAGCAGGACGTAGGGTATTACTCCCCGGAGGCCCGAACCTTGATAAACTCCTCGTGTGACCTCCGATCCATGACTTCCAGCTGCGCTTGGACCCCTACCAAGGGATCTGACGGTATTTTGCTCCATCAGTTGGCGCGCTAGGCACGGGCAGCGCCGGCTGGAGACCGATCTTGGATCGGATCTTTTCCCACCTGCAGTGGCCTACCGCCGGGTGAGAGCCCGACCTTTGGCTCCTTAACCTCCGTCTCCAACGAAACAGGCCTGGTCGACATCAACCCACCGCCTCGCCCACACGAACCATCTACATCGGCAGTGTTGCCTTCGTCGCGAACGCTCGTGGCGACCTCCATTTGCGCTTACCACCCATCCAAGGGAGGGCACAGGGCGAGGCTCAGGTCACAACAGTCTCCGCATCCGGCCTCGTTGGCCCCTTCCCGTTCGGACTAGGGAACGTGGGGGCTACATATCAGCGGACACTTCATCGACAGCCCTAGAAAGACGTACGCTTGTCGCCATGGTGTGCGACAAATGCCACATCAATCACACGCCACAAGATTGCTTCCTTGACAAAACGACCTCAGACTGCAGCATCGACACTGCGGATCTGCTATCGCTGTCAGAAAACAAGGACGCTAACAACGAGTCGGCCTCAGCCAAGGAGGACGAGATCGGCGGCACCACGACCCTGCCGGCCGAGTACAGATCTCCAAGGCATGGAAGCTGCGACAAACAACAGAAGGACTCGTCGAAACTCGAAACCCCTCAGGGAGCAGGGAGCGGGGTCGAAGAACACGTCCCGCAATCGATCTTGTTGCACAAAGTGATGTTCGCGGAAGTAGAGGCCGAGGCAAGCGATAGCACGCCACAATCAACCACCATGACGACAACACCGGGAGAAGGCATGGAACCTCTCAACCAAATCCACCCAGTAGGCAGCCCGCCCAGACCGCAATCTTCGGAAGATGAGGACCACGAGATCCTTACCCTGGGGGCTGAGCGGCATCAACCCGCAAAGCAAGGGCATCAAACAAGCCACCAAAGCAACCTGAAGGCCAATGGCTGGGGGAACGACAAAAGCCCCTAGGGAAACGTAGACTAGCAAAGCCACGCACACCGGCCCAGAGCATCCAGGAGGCGGCCACGCTGGTCAATAGACTGAAGGCCGCACCAGCAGACCAGGATATACTGGGAGGGTCTCTCGAGTCTTCTTAAACCAAAAAAGCCTGGCCGAACTCATCAAAGTTGTGCACAAAACGGCTGTGATCCAAGACAAGAAGCTAAACTACACACATGGTACCCCGTTGCCACCCCGCGAGAGGAAAAACACCAGGTAGAGAAAAACTGTGATGACCCACAAGTATAGGGGATCAATCGTAGTCCTTTCGATAAGTAAGAGTGTCGAACCCAACGAGAAGCAGAAGGAAATGATAAGCAGTTTTCAGCAAGGTATTCTCTGCAAGTGCTGTTAGTAGCAATGATAGATAGTTTTGTAGCAAGATAATCCGTAACAAGTGAAAAGTAACAATAGTAGCAAGTGTGCAGCAAGATAGCCCAATCCTTTTTTATAGCAAAGGACAGGCCTGAAAATACTCTTATATGAAGCAAGCGCTCCCGAGGACACATGGGAATTTCTGTCATGTTCATCATGTTTAGTTGATTTGCGTTCGTTACTTTAATAATTTGATATGTGGGTGGACCGGTGCTAAGGTGTTGTTCTTACTTGAACAAGCAACCCACTTATGATTACCCCCTCTCGCAAGTATCCGCAACTACGAAAGAAGGATTAAGATAAATCTAACCATAGCATGAAACGTGTGGATCCAAATCAGCCCCTTACGAAGTAACGCATAAACTAGGGTTTAAGCTTCTGTCACTCTAGCAACCCATCATCTACTTATTACTCCACAATGCCTTCCCTTAGGCCCATTAGATGGTGAAGTGCCATGTAGTCGACGTTCACACGACACCACTAAAGAAAGCAACAACATACATATCATCAAAATATCGAACGAATACCAACTTCACATGATTACTTATAACAAGACTTCTCCCATGTCCTCAGAAACAATAGTAACTACTCACACATCATCAACATGTTCAAGATCAGAGGTGTAATAATGATGATTAAGGATCTGAACATAATATCTTCCACCAAATAAACCAACAAGCATCAACTACAAGATGTAATCAACACTACTAGTAACCCACATGTACCAATCTGAGGTTTTGAGACAAAGATTGAATACAAGAGATGAACTAGGGTTTGAGTTGAGATGATGCTGGTGAAGATGTTGATGAAGATTGGTTCTCCCATGAAGGAGGCAGCGTTGCTGATGACGATGGCTTCGATTTCGCCCTCCTGGGTAGATGTTTCCCCGGCAGAATCAGCCTGCCGGAGTGCAAAAGGGCCTCTGCCCAAGTTTCCACCTCGAGACGGCGGCGCTTCGTCCCGAAAGTTCATCTCTTATTTTTTTTCTCATCAGATGTGAATTTATAGGACTGGAATTTGGGTCGGGGGAGCCATGTGGGCCCCACGAGCTAATAGGGCGCACCCTGTTGGGTCGTGGCCCACAAGCAGCCCTCGTCCGGAAGTTCTTTGCTCTGTAATTCTTCATATATTCCAGAAAAAATTCACAAAAAGTTTCAGGTTATTTGGAGTCCAGTGAATTTTCACCCTTTTTCTTGGTTTTCAGGTCCAGAATTCCAGTTCCCGGCAATTTCCCTCTTTGTGGTGTACCTTGTAAATTAAGAGAGAAAAGGCTTAAGAATTGTATCATATAGTGGAATAATGAACAAGAATAGCATAAATATCAATAGAAAATCATGATGCAAAATGGATGTATCAACTCCCCCAAGCTTAGACCTCGCTTGTCCTCAAGCGAAAGCCGAACTCGATAATAATGACCACAAAATTTTAGAGAGAGGTGTCGATAAAAATAGAATACGTACATGAGAGCATCATGAATATTAACATAGCAGCAAGTTTTTCATCATATAGCTTCTCATAAACAAGTAACAATCCATCCACAACATTGAAGTATGAAGCATAAACTTTATTGACAATCAACAAACCATGTTCTTAGTCATTGAGACAATCAATTCATCATATTTCAGAGAATAGTCTATGTAAGAGCTTTTAATTTAGCAACTTCACATGCTCAACTATCATTTAGTTTTCTATGATTGCTGAAACTCATTTCATATTTTTGGAGATAATGTTTCCATCGGACACATAGGAAGATAGGGACTTTATTGTTTTCGCCACCCAACTTATTTACCTCAAGGATAATGTCAACAATAATGACTCATGATCACCTACATCCAACTGGATATATATATCCGGATCTTTCCCCAACACATGATGCTTGCCAACTAGAGAATTAATAGGTTGCAATAGGGATAAACATTATTGACTCTTGCTTAAAAGTATACATGAAAGTAAAAGATAGGCCCTTCGCAGAGGGAAGCAGAGGTTGTCATGCACTTTTTAATTTTTGGATGTGCAACCTCTTAATGTAAAGGAACGTCACTTTATATTGCCCCTTATGATAGAACCTTTATTATGCAGTCTGTCGCTTTTGTTTCTTTGCCATCACAAGATTGTAGAAAGCTTATTTTTCCATACAATAAAAGATCATACATATCTAGGAGCAATTTTTATTGCTTTGATGCATCGATGACAACTTACAAGGATCTTATTCAATCCATAGGTAGATATGGTGGACTCTCATGGCAAGAGACTGGGTTTAAGGGCTATGGATGCACAAGTAGTATCTCTACTTAGTGCGGAAATTTTTGGCTAGCAAAAGATCTAAAGCAAGCACCACATGTTAGAGGATCTATGACAATATAACTTCTATGTGTATGTAGACAAACATATCTCATTAAGTTGTCTTCCTTGTTCAACATCAACAGTTCGATCATTATATAATATTTGATGGGGGCTCACAATCATAAAAGATGTCCAAGATAGTGTATTTGCACGTGAATCTCCTCTCATATCATAATTTGCATGGATTGCATCAATGACTAACACTATGTTTGTTAACTCCCAACAACTTTTATCACTTATACTTTTCTATGTGA
The DNA here is from genome assembly GCA_039707655.1 of Elymus sibiricus. Lineage (NCBI taxonomy): Eukaryota > Viridiplantae > Streptophyta > Magnoliopsida > Poales > Poaceae > Elymus > Elymus sibiricus. The sequence continues at coordinate 242,168,409 of CM077673.1, forward strand.
AGTCATTACTCCCCATGGGATTAGCATATGATTTTTTTATTTCTTTTATTTCAATGCTACGATGATTGATGCAAGAGAGTAAAGAAAGCAAACTCAACTAATCTTTATTATATAACTCTCACACTCAGTTACAAGGATAGGTAGATCATAAAGCAAACACTGTAAGCAAAGCAAAACTAAATTCTATTCCTCTAAATCACGAAATAACTAAGGATCGAACTAAGATAGATGATAATGGTAAAAGTGATGGTGATACGATACCGGGGCACCTCCCCCAAGCTTGGAACAAGCTAAGGGTGGTTCCCATACACATGTACTCAAGTGTCCCTCTTGGGTGATGGTGGTGACGAGGTAATCCTCTTAGCGATGATGCCCCTTAGGATATGGATCTCCTCATTGAGCTTATCAACCTCTCGCTTAAGGTCTAGATTCTCCTTGCGGAGTTTGTTGGTGACGGCCATTGCTCCTTCCCTCAAAGGATGTGTTTTGCTGGTTGAGGCAGTGGTGGTGTTTATCTATGCACGTCGATAAGTGGTAAGTCGAGTATTGGAAGATGTAACCTTGTTTGGTAAACTCGACCTTTTGAATTCCACGTGCATATCCCCAGGTTAAGGTAGGGGTACTTCCTCTTCTTCTTCATCACTTGAGGGCTCGATCCTTTTTAGGTCACCCTCCACCTCTTCCTTCGTTGACCACCCATAAGGATCCACATCCCCATAGACTTGGGGATTGGCAATGAGATCTGAAACATAGCTCTCTCCCTCCAAATCTTGGGATGACATATTGCTCTTAAATCTGTCAGAAAAACAGCACGAAACAAGAACATAGGAGAAACTTGCAATGTGGTCGTCAAAACATACGGAAGTATATATAATGTATTTTTCTAGGTCAGAATACGTGTCCAGGAGGAAAATGGAGTCTAGGAGGCACACGAGGGGCCCACAAGCTAACATGGCATGCCTAGGGGGGTGGGCACGGTGGGCACGCCATGTTGGGTCATGGCTCCCTCATGGGTCCCCCTGACTCGTTTTTATTTTTGTAATTTTTCTGAAATACCAAAACCAACAAAACTTATTTTTATGGAATTTTTGGAGTCGGTTTACTTTTCATATCACATACCTACCCTTTTTCAGGTGTCTGGAGTGTTCCAGAAGGTCTCCCTTATGTGCTTTTCCGGTGTCATCACTTGAATAATATTAGTTTCAACATTAATGAGCGTACCTGAGATGTAATGTTTAATTCGGGTGTGTGCCTTCGACATTATTGATCTTGATAGCACCAGAGCGATAAACCTCTTCGACAATATAAGGTCCTTCCCATTTGGATAGAAGCTTACCTGCAAAGAATCTGAAACGAGAATTGTACAAAAGAACTAGATCTCCTACATTGAAATCCCGTTTTTCAATTCTCTTACCATGCCATCTTTTAACTTTTTCTTTATATAACTTGGCATTTTCATAAGCTTGTGTCCTCCATTCATCTAATGAGCTAATATCAAATAACCTCTTTTTACCGACAAGCTTAAAATCATAGTTAAGTTCTTTAATTGCCCAATAAGCTTTATGCTCTAACTCAAGAGGTAAATGACAAGCCTTTCCATAAACCATTTTATATGGAGGCATTCCCATTGGGTTTTTATAAGCAGTTCTATAAGCCCACAAAGCATCATCAAGTTTCTTAGACTAATTCTTTCTAGATCTATTAATAGTCTTTTGCAAGATTAATTTTATTTCTCGGTTACTCAATTTAACTTGACCACTAGACTGAGGATGATAAGGTGATGCAATTCGATGGTTAACATCATATTTGGCTAGAAGTTTACGGAAAGCACCATGAATAAATTGTGAACCACCATCTGTCATTAGGTATCTAGGGACTCCAAACCTAGGGAAAATAATTTCTTTAAGCATTTTAATAGAAATGTTATGATCAGCACTACTAGTTGAAATAGCTTCTACCCACTTAGTAACGTAGTCAACAACAATTAAAATATGAGCATACCCATTAGAGGAAGGAAAAGGTCCTATATAATCAAAACCCCAAACATCAAATGGTCAATAGCAAGTGAATAATTCATAGGCATTTCTTGGCTTCTACCAATGTTACCAATTCTTTGACACTCATCACAATGTAGAACATTCTTACGAGCGTCTTTAAAAAGAGTAGGCCAATAAAACCCGGATTGTAGTACCTTGTGTGCAGTTCTGTCACCGGCATGGTGCCCTCCGTAGGCCTTGGAGTGGCACTTCCGTAGGATCTATTCTTGTTCATGCTCAGGTACATAACGTCTAATAACACAATCTACTCCTTTATAAAGATGTGGGTCATCCCAAAAGTAATGTATAAAATCATAACAGAATTTTTTCTTTTCTTGATAGGTGAAACTAGGGGGTATATATTTAACAACAATGTAGTTAGCATAATCTGCATACCTAGGAGTGATACGGGAAGCATTTATAATAGCTAATTGCTCATCAGGAAAATTATCATCAATAGGCAATGGGTCATCAAGAACATCTTGCATTATATACAAGTTGTCTGCTACAGGGTTTTGCATCTCCCTTTCTATCAACAATATGCAAATAAAACTCTTGAAGTAAAAACACCCACCTAATCAGTCTAGGCTTAGCGTATTTTTTTCCATAAGGTATTTAATAGCAACATGATCAGTGTGAATAGTAACTTTGGAATCAACAATATAAGGTCTAAACTTATCACATGCAAACACAACTGCTAAAAGTTCATTCTTAGTAGTAGCATAATTTCTTTGAGCATTGTCTAGGGTCTTATTAGCATAATGAATAACATTCAATTTCTTGTCTACTCTTTGTCCTAGAACAGCACCAACAACATAATCACTAGCATCACACATAATTTCAAGTGGTAGATTCCAATCTGGTGGTTGAACAATAGGTGCAGAGATTAAGGCTTTCTTAAGTATTTCAAAGGCTTCTACACAATCATCATCAAAAACAAATGGAATATCTTTTTGAAGAAGATTAGTTAATGGACTAGAGATATTTGAGAAATCCTTAATAAAACGCCTATAGAAACCAGCATGACCAAGGAAACTTCTTATACCTTTAACATCTTTAGGACATGGCATTTTCTCTATTGCATCAACTTTAGCTTTGTCCACCTCAATACCTTGTTCAGAAATTTTATGCCCAAGTACTATACCTTCATTCACCATAAAGTGACACATCTCCCATTTCAAGACAAGATTAGTTTCTTCACATCTCTGCAAAACTCGATCAAGGTTGCTTAAGCGATCATCCAAAGAAGTCCCGTAAACGGAAAAATCATCCATGAAAACCTCAACAATCTTTGCATAAAAGTCAGAGAATATAGCAGTCATACATCTTTGAAAGGTAGCAGGTGTATTGCATTAACCAAAAGGCATACGTTTATAAGCATAAGTTCCAAACGGACAAGTAAAAGTAGTTTTGTCTTGATACTCTTTTGACACAGGTATTTGAGAGAAGCCAGAATATCCATCAAGAAAGCAAAAATGTGTGTGCTTAGATAATCTTTCTAACATTTGATTAATAAAAGGCAAGGGGTAATGATCTTTTCTAGTAGCTTTGTTTAATTTCTTGAAATCAATTACCATCCTATAACCAGTTACTATCCTTTGTGGTATAAGTTAATTTTTATCATTAGGGACAACAATTATACCTCTTTTCTTAGGAACACAGTGACAAGGCTTACCCATCTACTATCAGCAATAGGATAAATTATTCCTGCCTCCAGAAGCTTTAATATTTCAGTTCTTACCACCTTTTTCATTTTAGGATTCAAGCGGCGTTGGTGATCAACAAAAAGTTTAGTGTCTGGCTCCATATTAATCTTGTGCTGACATAGAGTGGGATTAATGCCCTTAAGATCATCCAGAGTATATCCAATAGCAGTACGGTGCTTCTTCAGAGTTTTGAGTAACCTATTTTTTTATGCTCTGAAAGGTTAGCACTAATAATAACATGATATATCTTCTTTTCATCAAGATAAGCATATTTCAAAGTATCAGGTAATTTATTTAACTCAAACACGAGATCTCCCTTGGGTGGAGGAGGATCCCCTAAGATTTCAACATGCAAGTTGTGTTTAAGTATAGGTATATGTCTAAAGAATATACCATCTAATTCATTTCTTTCATTCATATGCATATCATTTTCATGGTCTAGCAAATATTGTTCTAAAGGATCAGTAGGAGGCAAAGCAATAGAAGCAAGACCAATTATTTCATCTTTATTAGATAATTCTTTCTCATGTGGTTGTCTACCAAACTTAGAGAAATTAAATTCATGAGCCACATCACCAAAGATTACTTTAACCTTCTCATTAACACAATTAATTTTAGCATTAACGGTATTCAAGAAAGGTCAACCAAAGATAATGGGACAAAAATTATCTTGTTCTGAACCAAGTACTAAGAAATCATTGGGGTACTTGATTTTTCCACACAAGACTTCAACATCTCTAACAATCCCAGGAGATGAAATAGTGTCTCTGTTTGCAAGTTTAATAGTGACATCAATATCTTCAATCTCAGAGGGTGTTATGCCATTCATAATTTCTTGATATAACGTAAAAGGTATAGCACTAACACTAGCACCCATGTCACACAAGCCATGATAACAATGATCTCCAATTTTAACAGAAACAACATGCATGCCAACAACTGGTTTATTTTTATCTAGCTCATCCTGCTTGTTACTAACAGGTTTTGCAATTCTAGCAGCTTCATCACATAAGTAAATAACATCTCCATCAATATTATCAACCAAGAGATCTTTAACCATAGCAATATTTAGGTTTTCTAATATAACTTTTATTAATCACAATTGCATCTTTAGCATGTTCCTTAATTCTAACAGGAAAAGGTGGTTTCTCAATGTAGGCGGTAGGAACAACAGGATCAACATGGCTAACAATTATTTCTTCCTTAACCTTAATGGGTTCCTCTAATAAATCTTCAATAGATGGATGAAATTTAAACCACTTCTCCTTAGGGAGATCAACATAAGTAGAAAATGATTCATAGAAAGTAGCAACTATCTCAGAGTCAAGTCTATATTTATTGCTAAATTTATGAAAAGTATCAGTCTCGATAAAAGCTTTAACACAATCAAACTCAAACTTTATACCTGACTCTCTACCTTTGTTGAGTTCCCAATCTTCAGAGTTGCGTTTAATTCTTTCCAGAAGATCCCATTTGAATTCAATAGTTCTTTTCATGTAGGAACCGGTAGAAGAAGAATCGAGCATTGATTAATCATCGTGAGAAAGCTGAGCATAATTTTTTTGTATAATCATTTCTCTTGAGAGCTCATGGTTGGGGAAAGTGTGCATCATAAATTTATGCCTCCCCGAAGCTCTAGAGATGCTTCCTCCTTTATGAGGCCAAAAATTATATATGTAATTCCGATCATGATGAACTATATGCATAGGATAAAACTTTCTGATGAAATTGCAGCTTCAAGCGATTCCATTCCCATGATACAATATCATCCAATAGCCTATACCAAATCAATGCATTTCCCTCCAAATATAAAGGGAAAACCTTCTTCTTAACTTTGTCTTCGTTTAAACCTGTAAGCTTATATAATCCACAAATATCATCTACATAAATCAAGTGGTAATCAGGCTGAGTTGTAATGTCTCCTGCATAAGGATTAGCTAGCAGTTTCTCTGACATACCCGAAGGAATCTCATAATAAATATTTTCAGTAGGTTCAGTAAATTGAGGAGCAACTTTTTCAACTTTAGTTCGAGGCGAAGATGCCCGAACAAACCACTCAAAGGATGATTGTCCATAGTAGCAAGCAACAATAAATTTCAGCACGTACCGAATATGTTTCCTTACCAAATTCCACTCACCAAAGGCGCTTTACTCCCCAGCAATGGCGTCAGAAAAGAGTCTTGATGACCCACAAGTATAGGGGATCAATCGTAGTCCTTTCGATAAGTAAGAGTGTCGAACCCAATGAGGAGCAGAAGGAAATGATAAGCAGTTTTCAACAAGGTATTCTCTGCAAGTACTGTTAGTAGCAATGATAAATAGTTTTGTAGCAAGATAATCCGTAACAAGTGAAAAATAAAAATAGTAGCAAGTGTGCAGAAAGATAGCCCAATCCTTTTTATAGCAAAGGACAGGCCTGAAAGTACTGTTATATGAAGCAAGCCCTCCCGAGGACACATGGGAATTTCTGTCTAGTCATGTTCATCATGTTTAGTTGATTCATGTTCGTTACCTGATGATTTGATATGTGGGTGGACCGGTGCTAAGGTGCTGTTCTTACTTGAACAAGCAACCCACTTATGATTGCCCCCTCTTGCAAGCATCCGCAACTACGAGAGAAGAACTAAGATAAATCTAACCATAGCATGAAACGTGTGGATACAAATCAGCGCCTTACGAAGTAACACATAAACCAGTGTTTAAGCTTCTGTCACTCTAGCAACCCATCATCTACTTATTACTCCACAATGCCTTCCCTTAGTCCCATTAGATGGTGAAGTGTCATGTAGTCGACGTTCACACGACACCATTAAAGGAAGCAACAACATACATATCATCAAAATGTCGAACGAATACCAACTTCACATGATTACTTATAACAAGACTTCTCCCATGTCCTCAGGAACAATAGTAACTACTGACACATCATCAACATGTTCAAGATAAGAGGTGTAACAATGATGATTAAGGATCTGAACATGATATCTTCCTCCAAATAAACCAACAAGCATCAACTACAACATGTATTCAACACTACTAGTAACCCATAGGTACCAATCTGAGGTTTTGAGACAAAGATTGAATACAAGAGATGAACTAGGGTTTGAGATGAGATGGTGCTGGTGAAGATGTTGATGAAGATTGGTCCTCCCACGAAGGAGCAGCGTTGGTGATGACGATGGCTTCGATCTCCCCCTCCCGGAGAGAAGTTTCCCCGGCATAATCAGCCTGCCGGAGTGCAAAAGGGCCTCTGCCCAGGTTTCCACCTCTTGACGGCGGCGCTTTGTCCCGAAAGTTCCTCTCTTATTTTTTCTCATCAGATGAGAATTTATAGGGCTGAAATTAGGGTCGGGGGAGCCACATGGGCCCCACGAGCGAACAGGGCGCGCCCAGGGGGGAGGGTGGGTGGGCGCGCCCTATTGGGTTGTGGCCCACATGCAGCCCCCCTCCAGTAGTTCTTTGCCCCATAATTATTCATATATTCTAGAAATAATTCACAAAAAGTTTCAGGTCATTTGGAGTCCAATGAATTTTCACCCTTTTTCTTGGTTTTCAGGTCCAGTATTCCAGTTCCTGGCAATTTCCCTCTTTGTGGTGTACCTTGTAAATTCAGAGAGAAAAGGCATAAGAATTGTATCATAAAGTGGAATAATGAACAAGAATAGCATAAATATCAATAATAAATCATGATGCAAAATGGACGCATCAAATTGCACTACGCCAAAGAGAACGACGTAGCACCAGACAACGACGACCTCCGCCAGACGATGCAGACCGCGAGGACAAGGGACATGCGAGGGTCCATCCATGACGACCTCGGTTTTCGTCTAGACCTTCGTGACCACTTGCGAGCAAGAGCCATGGAACGCTAGGATCAGAATATGAAGGCCCGATACTCCGACTGACGTCAGGCATCGCGCCTGCGTGTTTTGGCTACGAGGTCATAACACACAAGTTCCCTCAGCCATTCATCGTGCGTGGTGTCAAGAAATACTCGAGCGATACCAAACCCGACCAGTGGCTCAACGACTACTTAACATCCGTCGAACTGGCGCTTGGCGATATCGGCAATGCACTCTGCCACGTCCCATTGTGCTTATCAGGATCTGCTCGATCATGGCTGAGTGGGCTCCTGCCAATTTAATACATAGTTGGGCAGACTTCGAACATGAGTTCCTCAACCACTTTGAGGGCATGCACCTCTAAGAGATATGCCCTAGAGGCCATGATAATAGTTATTTTGTATCTCCAAGTTTGTAATTAATGTTTATGTTCCATGCTATAACTCCAGTGATTCTCAAGTCTGCAATAACCATGAGGCTCGGAGGGAAACTCATGTGCATGTGTGGTATAATAAACCGTAAAATGTATTCCTAGTCATGCCTCTAAGACTAGCTCAAGTGTTGCATGATGGTCCCATTTTCCTGATCATGGGCATGACTAAGCCGCCAATTTGAGGGCACAATGTTAGGAGAACACTTATGTTGAATCGACCCGATTTGATGTTATGCTATGAGATACATTGGTCACAAGTAAATGGTTAATAACATAGGGAGAGTAAACGTTTGAATAATTCCTTAGACCATGAGAATATCTTGTTCCTTCATGAACTTTGGAGTTTGTTAAACGTCATGTGTAACAGGGTGGCTATTACAACGGCTTACGGGTTCACGGAAAAGTGTGACAAGGAACTAGATAGCTCAAGATTGGGATTTGCTCCTCCAACGATAGAGAGATATTCTTAGGCCCTCTTGCTGTTACGGTATCCATCATCGTCTGGCCAGACACAACCTGATTTGATCATAGGGACGCCGGAATGCGGAAACGAGAATAGAGAACAAAACCGGTAATGAGGTAACTGGCACAGTGGACAAGTTGTTGATTCACGAGGATGCCGATAAGTCTCACCTCGGGTGTTTGTAACATATTGCGTAGCAACATGAATAGCACACGACAAACTACATGTTCACTCAAATATTCATTCGTGTGGGTATAGCGATCAATATGGATGTCCATGGTTCCGCTATTGATCATTGATCGAAAAGTGTTCCAGTCATGTATATACTTCATCGAACCTACAGGGTCACACACTTAAGGGTCATCTATATGCTAAATACTAGACATGGAGTCTGAGAGAAATTCACCGAAAAAGTTTCAGAGACAAGGGAAGAGTTCCGGAGAGAAAACCGAAAATGTTCTGAAAGAGTCCAAAATTATTTTAATGGGTCCCAAAAATATTCTGGACCCGCCGGATTTTTTTGGATTAAACAGACACCGAAAATATGTCATGAATAGTTATCATGAATAGTGGAAATACTATTAGGAGAAAATATCTTATGAATAGGGAAACACTATTCTGAATAGTGGAAACACTATTAGGGGATGATGTAGGTATGTTGATGAAGGCATGATGATGCTGGTAACACTATTTGCTTTTTGAAACCACCCCATTTTGCCCTTATGAAGGACATATATCATGGGCATTTTGGTATTTTCAAGTGCTCTCTATCCCTTGCCTCACCCTATAACTAAAGGTGGAGAGGGCTCTCCATTGTCATCCCAAGTCTCTCATAAACATGCCATGCATTATCTCGCTTTTTTCTCTCCCTCCCACGAAATAGTAACGTAGAGTCGAAAGTCTGTCTGGGTTCCGGCGGGAACTAGTTCTGGACGGCGAAGCCCTGCCGGATAGCTGTCACTGTATGTGTGCAACCACGTAGAGAGGTCGTAGGTTCGATTTTTCCCTGAGGGGCTGTTCGAGGGTCCTCCCGAAGGGCTGTCTTTGACATCTTCCGAGGGACTGTCCGACTGCCTCCCGAAGGGCTGTCTGAGGGACTGTCCGAGAAGCAAATGGGGGAGAACATCCTCGCAGTTATAAATCCTAGCTATGGGGATCTGCACCGCCGGTCTTCATCGACTCTACTTCCGCCGCACCTTGAGCCGGTAAATGATCAGATCAAAATACTGTATGCATCTTCATAGTGGTCCTGGGCGTCTTCGTAGTGCGGATTTTTTTTGTTTTCTGTCGCGTTCCCTTACAGTGGCATCAAGAGCCGTGCTATGCATAGATGCATCTTACGATCTAGAATACATGAGATGTATGCATATTGCATAATATAATTTTGTAGTAGATGAGATCTGTTGTTGAAAATTATTTGTAAGTGTTGTAGATGAAGTCTATTACCCGATGTTCTTATTGCTTCCCTTGAATTTGCGTAGTCCTGTTCTTGATGACATGGTAGAATTTTACAAATTTCTGGCAATCCGCGATTCTTCCATGCTGCTCCCAAGTATGCTGGTTGACAGATCAACGAAGTGCTAACAATTCTTTGGGTTCTACCATAGTTAAAGAAAGATGGATGTTTCGCAGACTAAAGGGCATTGCATATATGATCTGCACGGGGTTCTTGCGTATGACGAAGTTCAGTATGGGGCTCAAAATTTTATTATCTCGTGTTTCGTACGTCCCGCAAATTTAATCTATCAACTTGAGTAATCATACTTGATGATAAACGTTGGTAGATGCGGTTTAAGTCAAAACCTTAGAAGTCACGTAAAATAAATTTTTGCATAAACCGATTAGAGGCATCTAACTTGGTTTGGCAGGATGGCATGTGATGTGGTATAGAAATTCTCATATTAATTTGATTATGTATGAGATGACTGTATGATGTAAATTAATTAACATGACCTGCGAGTCATGATTCAGCATGATGGCTGGAGCCATATGATTGTCACTTTAAATGACCTGCGTGTCAACCTTATGTAATGCACTAAATTTATTAGCTATAGAGATAGCAATACTATCTGGTGCATCGACAAGGTGGTGGCAATCTTCGCGAAGGTGAACACCGAAACAAATGCTAAAGACAAAGAAATTAAAGACTTCTCTGTTAGAAAGGGCTATACCATGTCATGCTATTTTGAATTTCCTGAGATGATTATCCCTTATGATGCACCCTTTTGATTGCGTGGTAGTAACTTTTTATTAGGGTGATCTCTCACTTAAAATATCAAGCAATTAGTGTTCTCGCAAGTGTAGCACCATCACGGCACCTATCTCTTCGGGGTATCACATGATCTCCATGGGTACGAATGATTAGAGAAGTGTGAGGCGGGTGAGTTGAGACCTCGCAGCAAGATCACTTGGTTGTCTTGACGTTCCAGAGGATTGTCCTAAGCTCGGAACACACCCATTGAAAGATGAACAAGAGTCACATAGAGATGTGATCGACAAGTTTGCCTACCGATTGAAGTTTGCACCATCAGTGTTCATCCCATTCAGTGGCGTTGAATGGAAATGTGGGTCTTGCATCACTCACAATCAATTATGAGAGATATTGATTTGAGTGGGAGTGCACTTTTGAATTAAATTGTTTAATCACTCGTGCAAACTAATTATGAACCAAGTCTAAGTGAAACTTGTGTTTATCGTTGTAGATCACATGGCTCGCAACGCCACGTTCAGCTTAGGCCTGATATTAGAGAAAGAGAAGTTAGCTGCAACTGGAAACAACTACGCGGAATGGGTCAGTACGTACCCTGAGGATTGTCCCTAGGAGTGCTAAGAAATACTCTGTCGCGACCCGGTCCTGTGATAGGGACCCAAATCTCTATGCTTACTATGTCAGTCCCTGGATCGATGGCTGACACGCACAACCGACGAAGAAATACCGAGAATACATCACATGTCATAGTATTTACATCAAAGATCCAGTGCAATACATTACACACTTGTTAGCTCATGGCTAGCTTACATTACAATCATGCAGCAAAGTAAATATCTAGTCTTGTGGTGTCCATCGACACATAGGCAAGAGTTGAGTAGAGCGTCGTAACCCTACTTCGTAACCTTTTCTTTGATATGGTAACCTGCAACATAATACATCGCAGCCACAAGGATCAATACATTGGATGTATAGCAAGCTTCACCAGGATTTGGCTTGTGGAACACGAATATGCAATGTGGTGCAGCTGGTTTTCTTTTGCACAAAGTAGTTTTCCTATCTTTATTAGGTGGTCTAATCTAGCACGAGCATGACACTTCCATTACACCCCGGTCATGGTCAAAGGTTACTCCGGTAAACCCCGGTCATAACCTAGAGGCACTCCCGGTAAACCCCGGTCGTAACCCCAAGCCGTTTGAGCACGTGGACTTCTGGTACACCCCGGTCATTCCAAGCATCTCTACAGACCCTGGTACACCCAGACCTCTGAGATCGGCTCTGATACTCCCCATGGGTTCAACCCATTGTTTTTAGATGACAGAGGTGAATGAGATCAAGCTGACAATTCTCGGATGAGTTGCTGAAAGTTGTCCGTAACCAGGGACACGACTAATCATGATCAATTTTACACACTCTGCAGAGGTTTGTGTACTTTATCCGTGATTCCTGATCACACACTTCCGCTACTAAACTTCACATGTGAAGTAGCTGGGTAGATGAAGCCACGACTTTTGGGAAGTAGTCGCCCTCTTAGAAGCGACAGACCCAGTCCAACCTACATGCAACATTACATCTCGCCCTCTCAGAAACGATAGACCCAGTCCAACCTACATGCAATACTACATCTGTTGGTTTGCCACAAGAGGGTTCCCACAACTTGCTCGATCCTCACAATGCCCATATTGTCTCATGATCACACATCGAAGCTTCTCAACTTTTGAACTTATAGAATCTTTGGTGACTCGTTGTCATTCCCCACCAATGACTACACTCCGATGACACAATCAAAGGCAGTCCACCCAGAACGTTTCATTAATTAACTAGTAGTTAAGTAGTCAACCATGCGATTGTATGGTGGAATAATAATGGTGTTTCCCAATCCACGTTATAGCAGCTAAGCAACTACTCGTGGGTTACAAGATCATCGTCTAATGGACCTATTCATTCTGCTGGGCTTTGTCAAGCATAAAGTAAAATCCTATAGGGGATTCCTAGTTGAAAATCAACTACTATGCATGAAAACATAGGCTATGATCAAGGGTTCCACTTGCCTCTATTGATGGTTCTTTAATCTCACGATCCTTGATCAACACTCTTCGCTCTATGCAAACAATCTATCGTAAGTAAAGAGCATTCATGAACAACCATACAATACGTTCAAACAATGATCAGTGATGTGCATGGTGTCAGTGTCATTGTGTTTTGTGATCATGTGTCAAGGCTTAACTGACAAGAGTTTGGATGACAACGTAATGGTTGTGTTTTGGAATATATGTGACATAAGGGTTCACATGGAAGTTTCAATTATGGTTCATCACATAAGGAGTATGTGATGTCAATGGTGGTTGTCAGATCTAGCCAAGGGATCATGGCAACAGAGTCATGGTCTATGAATCTTGGGTAGCCAAGTTCATTGTTCAAGTTTGAATGACAATTGAAACTTGCTGATCTTTCATGAACTTGAATACACTAAGGCTGAAAATGATAACTGGGTCTGGCTTCTGATTCAATTTGGTTTTGAACTAGGTTTCAACCTACTTTATTTCAATTGTATTAGGTTTATAATTCAAATTGGTTTCACTAAGTTTAATTTGAATTATAAACTTTCATAATTTATTTAAGTTGGTTCTACCTAATCAAAATCATCTACGAATCCTAAAGTCATAAACAAACCAACATTAATTGCTAAGGTATAATATTTAGTAAGTTTTAATTAAGGTCAAGTGTAGATCCCCAAAATAATTATTAGGGTTCAATTAGTCTCAACTAATTTAATTCGAGTTCATCTTTCCCTACTAGTCAAGTATTAACTCCCACTTAATCTACTAAGTTTAATCTGACTTAACAATCTATTTGATTTAGTTTTATTCAAATTAAACTTAGGTTTCAACTTAAATTTCATTCTAGGTTTGAAATAAAATTTAAAGGGTATTTGAATTATCTAAAGTCAAATAATAATCCAAAATAATATTCACTAAAGTTTTGTTTATGTTTCTGAAACCTTTGTTAATAATTGTTTTATTAAACAACTTCTTATTTCAAATTAAACCTAATTAGGTTTACTTCTTATTTGAATTCTCTCCTATATTGTATTGTGTTTGAAACATGTTTAAAAATTATTTAAAACTGAACTAAAGTGTTCTGAAATGAAAGTGTATTTAATTTGATTCAATTTGCAAAAAGAATCATTTAAATTGGATTTATAGATTGCAAGTTATGTCTTATTCCAATTCAATTTCATTCTGTTTGAATTCAAATTTTAAATTATTCAACGGTGAATTATTCAAAGGTGAATTATACAAAGGTGAACACATATTTCATAAGGGTCATTTTGCAAAAAGAATCACCTAATTTGGACTTATAGATAATTATTTATGAGCATTATAAGTTTAGGGACTTTTCTACAAAATTTCCATCTAATTCAATTTCTCTGATTACTACCAAACGAATGGGTGTACAAGTGGCCAATTTTTATAGGTTGAGGGGTGTGCGCTGGGGTGCAACGCGGCGGATGGCCGAGCTTAAAATATACCGCTTCGGGTTTTTAAGTGGTTGTGCGTGCGTCGTGCAATTGAGATCCGACGGTTGGGATTAGATCCAAGGGGTGCTCGCCGGGCTAGGTCATCGGAGTTTTGCCGAAATCATCGGGGACGGCGGCGCTAGCCTCGGGTGCGGTCAGGGACGATGATGTGGGGGGTCCGGGCGTCGGGGAAAGGCACGGTTCGACGCGGTTTGGCACCGTGGGTCCTCTGGTGGCCTTAGACGTGGCAGGGGCAGCGACTATGAGCTCGCCGGAGTTCTGATGCGCCGACAGAGCTACGGGTGGAGGCGTGCGGATCGATTTGAGGCTCTACTGTGCAAATAAAGGGTCAAGGGGCGCGCGAGGGCATGGCGTGTGCAATGGACACGATCGGGAGGCGGGGCACTCACGGTGGTCGCCGCAGACGAGCTGGTAGCGGCGATGAGATTCGGTCGTTGGGGGTTTGGGCATCCAGGGGGTCTTGGTCTCGGTGAGGTTGTCCGGGGGTGCGTGAGCGAGTGGCGGATCGGCCGGTGGTGGTGGAGGGGCCGAAGGATGGCTGGCCTAGCCGGAATCGAGCGTGACGATGCTAGGTCAGAGGTGGACGCGGGGGCTCACCGTCGAGCAGGTTGGCGGCGAGGGGTGCTGCGAGTTGGGGAAAAGTGCATGGCGCGGTAGGGGTTTTAAGTAGGGTGGGTTCCGCGGGCGTGGGCGTGGCCGTGGACATGGAGACGTGCGCGACGTGGCCACGGTCGTGGCGAACATGGCGAGGGCGACCGTTGCGCGAGGTGATGGACGACCTAACCAGTGGGTTCCACTAGTTAGTGGCTCAGTGCGAGGGGAGAGAGGGGCGCTGGGTGGGCTGCAGGCGCGCGCACACTGCTGGGCCGGGGTAGGTTAATTGCCGCGAGGGCTTTTCTCCTTTCCCCCTATTTCTTTCTCTATTTTCTATTTTTCCTTTTTCGGTTTTGTTTCTAAATTCAACAGAGTTTGAATTTGAATTTTCTTCAAACATATGATATTTTCTAAATTCCAATTGGAATAATTAGTAATGTTTGAACATTTCTTTTGGCCAATTTGGACATATAATTTCTGCACTTATATTTTCTATTTGAAGTTAGGGAGAGGTTCTAGGTCATCATTTGGTCTTGTGGAATTTCATTTCTGCTAAATAATTTACAAAGCCATATTTGATAATTCGCTGTTGATTTCAATTTGATTTTCAAATAAAAACAATAAATTTCTTTTAGGGAATCATTTATTTGGCTTGAATATTCTTGGGACTTATTTGATTGTTTGGCCAACAATATTTCAAATGGTTTGGGTTCCTACAAAGCTAGGTAGGATTTTCAACTAATTAAATTGGGTTTTAACCCTCTGATCAAACAATCAAGCAAAATCAGCTAGCAAGCAATCAAACAGAGGTTTTGTTTTGAAAATTTTCATTCCCTGTGAAAATTTCAACATACCAAATTTGGGAAAAATCTTGGATGTTACAGACTATGTGCTTTACATACCTCTTCCAGCTAAACCGGCGGAAACTGCCTAGGAAGATGATAGAAATATCTAGGACACTAAAGATGATCACTGCAATGTAGTGCAGTGCCTCATGCTAGCTTGCATGAGTCCAGATCTTGAAAACGTTTTGAATTCCACAATGCTCGAGATACGATATGAGAAATGGATGCTCTGTACAAGCAAAACGCACGGTCTAAACGTTATGAGTAACAAATACCATGACGGAGTGCAAGATGACGGAGGGAACACTACCGCAGGATGGTCCAAAGACGACACATCAATCAGTGACCCTTCGACGAAACTGTGTGCGATGCATGAATCGCAAACGGTATAGTTCAAGCTCCGTCGCCAATAACGCGAACTATGTGCGATGGCGGACCCATCAAATACGATTCAGATAAGACTTACATGTGCGATTTCTGCCATACAATTCTTCCATATGAGCTGTTTGCGATTAGCTAAAATAACACAAACGGTTACAGAGATCCAGACGTGTGCGATAGAGGGCACACAGTTCACTACCATAAATTGTGTGCGATGATAGAGCAGAACACAAACGATTCGACATAACAAGATGTGTGTGATATACAACAAACAAGTGAGTAATCAGAATCGTGTGTGAACACCAGAAATAACACAGACGATTGGTGCTAATAACCTGTGTGTGTTGTGGAAAAATGCTTGCTGGTATACAATTGTTATCAATTTATGAAATCATCACCGACGGGTTTTGTAGTTTAGTCTGTGTGTACTGTGATTTGCTCTGTCTGCACAACATCTATGCCGTGCCTACAGAACAACAACATATGTACTTATAAGAACATGATTGCATAACCAAAAAAGAACATAATGCAATTGCAAATATTGTATCACAAATACCAACAATATTACAAGGTTCAAATTCCAGCATTACAAGGCCCAAATTCAAAGATTACAAGGTACAAACTGATATTGGAAATCAAATCCAATCTTTCGAATCCATGGCATGAAATATTTTTGCGAAGGGATCAGGCACTGAGAAGTCATATATAGGCTCGATAGAATCGTTTCCGAATCATCTATCATATGAACTTCCGAAATGAAAATCAGCTTCTGCAGAGCCTTTTCCATTCCACTGTAGACGCCTCCGCTGATTAGTAAACCATCCAGTGTGGCGGACTAAATATAGTGCAAACCTCATTACCTTGAGCACCCTTGCTTTTTTAACAAACAAACTGGCAAATTGAATCTCTGGATTGGTACCTCGGTACTCATTCAAAGTAATTTATGTGAGATGGAATTCAAGGCATGCATTCGGATTGCGCCACTTTTTCCACTCCTAGTCCTTGTATCTGCAAACGAAGACAACATATCCATGCGTAGATGCAGTTTTGAACACTACATGCCTCTTTGATTTGCAGGATTTATAAAATACACTAATAGAGTGACATGCCATCTTCGATCGTTCATGATTAACATCTCAAAAAAATATGTATTGAAATCCTCCAAATTCGCTTTGAAAATCGTATAGTACATCTTTCATTGTAATCATGGGTAAAAGTACCAACTAATTGAACTCCGTTGTTGTTAACAATTAACGGGAAAGGAACATCACCTCGATGTATAGCTTCTCCGTGCACAGAAAGCATATAAGGAACTTAACAACTTCATCCAGATCGGGGCTGATAGATTGTAGTGCCAAGATCTTCACTGTGCGCAGAGACAATGCAAGGCCCGTGGGAATAATTTTGTGGATGAAAGCCGAACATAGATCAACAAAAACTTGATAAAAATGTGATGTACAATAGTAAGAATGAGAAGAAGATTGTTGTACGTGATCGGTTATGGATCCAGCTATAACAAGTTCGGAGAATTCAACACACGAATAGCCGAACACTGTCAATTTCGGTGCGTCAATGACCCTGGTTCTTTTTCGACCTTCTTTATCAAGTACAAAAAATCTCTCAAGGAAAGGTGCATTCTCAATGACCATATCATGAAACACCCCAACTGACAGCGTGTTGCGGCACCAGCCATGCACATAAATTGTACGAAGATTCGTCGTAGCGATGTGGAGGCTACTGAACCCAAACATCACCTGAAGGCGAAGGTACTCGAGTGCTATACAATTACCGAGTAGGCGCTCCAAATCCTCCTTCGAGATGTTGACGCTTATGAGCTCGAGGTGCTTCAGTTTAGGGAGATTAAGAGCATGTGCGGCATTAATCTTGGGGAAAAAGAACTCCATGAACATAGCGCGGCGCAGCATGGGTGCGAGGCGAAGGACGAACGGAGGCAGCGAGCACCAATGTCCAGCAACAAAGCTGAGCTCCTAGAGCTGATCTTGGGGGGGGGGATAAGAACCACTCGTGAAACTTGGGTTCGGCCTTGCAGTTGGAACGGAACTTGCTGATGGCAAGGCGTTCGACTGGCGCAGTGTGCGTGGCGAGGATGTGGGACAATGTGTCCAAGCGTTTTCGATCCCCGCTGTAGAGCTTGTTGTCGTCGATGAGGTCAAGGGGGGTGGAGTGCCATAGGGGGCGCACCGCTTGGAGAGGATGGGGGTCTGCACGACAGATTTTATGGAGATGTGGGACATGATGGTTACCAACATCTCGTCGGGTGATACGTCTACAACGTATCTATAATTTTTGATTGTTCCATGCTGTTATATTATCATTCTTGGATGTTTTACAATAATTTTATAGCAACTTTATATCATTTTTTGGGACTAACCTATTGACATAGTGCCAAGTGCCAGTTGCTGTTTTTTTGCTTGTTTTTTACTTCGCAGAATATCAGTACCACACGGAGTCCAATCGCGATAATTTTTTTGGAGATTTTTTTTGGACCAAAAGAAAGCCAGTGAGCCAAAGAAGCACCCGGGAGGAGGCCCAGGGGGCCCACAAGACACCAGGGCGCGCTAGAGGCCCCCGGCCCACCCTGGTGGGTTGTGGTGGCCTCGAGACCCCCCTCCACCGCCTCTGAGCTCTATAAATACCAAAATATTCCAGAAACCCTAGAGGAGTCGACGAAAAATACTTCCAGCCGCCGCAAGTTCCAGAACCGTGAGATCCAATCTAACACCATCATGGAGGGGTTCATCATCTTCATTGGTGCCTCTCCGATGATGCGTGAGTAGTCCACCATAGACCTACGGGTCCATAGGCAATAGCTAGATGGCTTTCTCTCTCTCTTTTGATTCTCAATACAATGGTCTCTTGGAGATCGATTTGATGTAATGACTTTTTGCAGTGTGTTTGCTGGGATCCGACGAATTTTGAGTTCATGATCAGTTTCTATCCATGAATATTATTTGAGTCTTCTTTGATCTCTTATATGCATGATTACTTATAGCCTCATATTTCTTCTTCGAATCTTTGGTTTAGTTAGGCCAACTGGATCAATTTTTCTTGCCATGGGAAGAGGTGCTTTGTGATGGGTTCGATCTTGCGGTGTCCTCTCCCAGTGACAGAAGGGGCACCGAGGCACGCATGTATCGTTGCTATTAAGGATAACAAGATGGAGTCTGTTCCTACATGAATAGATCTTGTCTACATCATGTCACCGTTCTTATTGCATTACTCCGTTTTTCCATGAACTTAGTACACTAGATGCATGCTGGATAGCGGTCGATGTGTGGATTAATAGTAGTAGATGCAGAATCGTTTCGGTCTACTAATCTTGGACGTGATGCCTATATAATGATCATTGCGTTGGATATCGTCATGATTATTTGATCTTCTATCAATTGCCCAATAGTAATTTGTTCACCCACCGTGTGCTATACTCATGAGAGAAGTCACTAGTGAAACCTACGGCCCTCGGGCCTACTTTTCCAACATATTGCCTTCCGATCTATCTTTTGCCGCTTTTTGTTTTCAGATCTATTATTCCAAAAACCCAAAAATACCTTGCTGCACTTTTTATTTGCCTATTTTATTTTGTGTTCTTGTGTGATCTATCTATCCAATCTACTACAATCTAATCTATCTTTTTACCGTGGAGAGATTGACAACCTCTCTTACGTGTCGGGTTGCAAGTATTTGTTCTTTGTGTGCAGGTACCATTTACATAGTGTTGCGTGGTTCTCCTACTGGTTCAATAACCTTGGTTTCATAACTGGGGGAAATACTTACCGTAGCTGTGCTGCATCATCCCTTCCTCTTTGGGGAAATACCGACGCAGTCTCAAGCCACGTCATCGGGGATGCTGCTGATGAAGTCCACACTCGTCGAAGGCTTTTGTGGTTCAGCCTCGACCCGCCCCCGCTTGTTGGCCACCTCGTCCTCCATCAAAAAAGAAGGCGATCCTCGACGATGGCCCTTATAGATAAGATCGGAGGAGAAGGTGGAGCATTAATAGAGAACTTGGGAGCGAGGCAGGCTGTCGGTGGAGGTCAAATGGCTCGATTCCCGGTGAGCCAGCTACGCCCGTGCAACAAACTGCTCGCACGCGTCCCTCTGAGTCTGCACGACGGACTGCTCGCACGCGTCCCGTCTAATCAAACCTACACCCACATCACCTCCTACCCAATAAAGTAAGGGGGATGCGTGGTGGCACGTAAATAGATAGTGCAACACAGACATTTTATTATTATTAAAAATCGCATTTGTGAACTTACCATTTCTTCCTCCTCTGTCCCGTCTTGACCCCGCGTTGCCGCCCGAGGAATCCAGTGCGCACTTCGGCACCGCACATGCGTTTCTTTTGGCCACGTCCCCGTGCACAACCGCGCAGGTTCCCACGCAAGCTTCCCCATCGGTTTCCCGTCAGAAGCGAATGAGCATAAGAGCCGGCGCGCGACACACGCGGATGCACACCTAGTGCAGCCTAGCCCATCCACGAAGTATGCCAACCCGACCAAGCACCGCCTCTGCCATCAACCTCCTGGACGACGAAAATGACCCCGTGCAGGCGTAACGCCCCGTCGAGGCCAATGGCATGCCCGCTGACACACCGAACAACGTTGTGCCGCACATCACTGCAAGGGTTGAGCAGACCCTTGGCGCAGGGTGCGGCAGCACTGCCGAGCAACATAGCCGCTTCACCGCCGAGAGGCTGTATTGTGCCGCACAAGAAGATCATCGGTGCTGTTCTGTAGAGCAAAACATGCACGTCCGCGCCGAGAGGGCAAGGCGTGCCGCATAGCAAGACCGATGGAGGGCCGCAGAGCGAGAGGCACAACGCGCGGCAGAGCAAGAGTGGTTCCATCCCTGCTTGCTTGCTGTCCCACCCGACATGACATTGCAGCTGTGTCCACGGCACGTCAGTAGCCCGATTTCTCGCCAGGAATGGGCAGCGGCCGTCTGCGTCGTACTTGCACCAGAGCCCGGCCAAAGACGACACATCAATCAAAGACCCTTTGACCAAACTGTGTGCGATGCATGAATCGCAAACGGTATAGTTCAAGGTGTGTAGGCAATAACTAAAACTATGTGCGATGGCGGATCCATCAACTATGATTCAGAAAATAATTACGCGTGCGGTACGTGGCATACAGTTGTTCCTGATGAACTGCTTGCGATGAGCCAGAATTACGCAAACGCTTAACCAGATAAAGCTGTGTGTGATGTACGGCATACAGTTCATCAGGATGAACTATTTGCGATGAGGCAAATAACACAACTGATTTGGCGTCTGAAGTTGTGTGTGATAGCAGGCAAAAAGGTCGCTTGGACGAACTGTTTGTGATGACAAAAGTAACACAAAGTATTCAACGTAACAAGATGTGTGTGATACCCGGTAAACATGTCAGTAATCGGAATTGTGTGGGAAGACTGATGAAAAGACAGTCGATTCCTGATAATAAGTTGTGTGTGCTTTGGGCAAACACTTGCTCGCACCCAATTGTTTGTGATTGTTGGAATCTTCACCGACATGTTCCTTTCTTTAATAATAAGAGATGTGATTTGCTCTGTCTGCATACCATCTATGCTCTGTCTATAGAACAACAACATGATCGCATAACCTAAATAAACATCCAATTACATTACTGACTACATATAACATTTGCACACCGCAATTAACAAGTACATGCATACTAAAGTATAGTAGTAACGATCATCAAATCATCTATACTTCTTGTGACGATGGGTGCCGGTTAGCGCAGGACGGAGGCACTTCCTCATGTTAATGATCCGAGTGCACATCTCGTACCTTATGTACACATCCTTTGCTGCGTACTTGACGTGATCTTCATCCAGTCTTCGGACCCAGGCATGGTGCCAGACAACCTTCTTGTTCTTGTAGACATCCTTCATGCATCTATAGTAGGGGTCGATGATGGCCATGGCGAGGTCAACCAGGGAGTCTTTATGCTTCTCCTCGCCGCCCAAGATCATGTACTAGCATTGGATGTCCACAAGGTTTGGGCAGGCCAAGCCCGTGGTCTTGAGCACCTTTTCATCGTTGGTGGTGTCCACCGTACGAATATGTAGTAGGGGCTATTGACAAACCTAGCAAAATGCTCGCAAGGCCTTGTGGCCAGGCAGTAGTGGTAGACGAGGACGTAATGGCTCACGCATAGCTGGGCAACGACAACCTCTGATCATGCCCATCACGACCGCCGGTGTACTCGAGGTCGAAGCTGACCACTTTGTACTTGTCATCTGCAAGTAACTGCTCCATGGCGTGGATGGAGTTCTCCACCCAGACAGGGTCGTTGGTGTACACCACCGAGAGGTCCTTGAACTTTATGTGGGTGTCCACATAGGCACGAATGGTGAACTGCCGCTCGTCGTCGGCAGCCACTGGGAGCGCCGCCATTGGAGTCGAGCAGGATATCCTCTCTGTATTTGGAGTCGTGGGTGTGCTTCTTGCGTTGTGGGGAAAGGTTGAAGAGATACAAGAGGTTTAAATGAGCGGTGGAGTAAATGGGGGCTGGACGGGTTGTAATTGGCACGTCTTGTCACCGCGTTCCCAGTGAAGGATTGTTGTGCAAGCTTAACCAGCGTGTAAACACGCGGTTCACTTGGCCACATGACGGCTCGAAGTGCCGCCAATGTATCATTGGTGAGCCCGTTCTCATGCAACCACGCAAAGCTTCCCCGGCCGGCTCGGTTTGCCACACGTTGGATGGAAGAAGCTCCCATTATTGTGGGCGTTAAATGGAAAACGGTTGGCAAAAATGAAGTGTGTGCAATGACTTGAAGCAGCGCACAAGTTCAAGACTAAGCAGCGGGTGTGACAATGTGAATGATCGCTGTTAGTTCCGTAATATAGTTCGTTTGCGATGAGATCGGGAGGTGAAACACAAGCCAGAATGGTAATTAAATCAAGTTGATTACATGTTAAGGTGCAGATATCAAATGGCCGTTGCATATTTAAGTCAAAATGGTACTGCCAAAATACGACTCCCATACGATGCCAGTTCACTGATTGTATCACAAATGGCAGAAATCAGGACACTCGTGTCGCGGCACAATGTTAGTCATTGCACATGGTTTCAATCCGGGAAAATAACCAAGTTTGTAAATTGGTTGCTTCCTAAATTCCTTTCTTGTGTGACACCTGATTATTTTACCACGGCCAAGAAGTTTCAAACCACATGACATATGTGGTAAGCAACTTAAATTATTCAAAAAAATCAAGTTTCAAGGTAAGTCTAGCATTTTTTACCGTAATATGCATAGTGTTAAAAAAATGGCAACACTCATAGCATGTTGTGGAAGTCTAAGATAAGCATAAATATTCCATCAACCAAACTGATTTGTCACACCCTGTGTTTAGCCTCTTCCGTCTAAGTTAACATAGCTCAAAAATTAGGGCCAATTAAAACTTTTTGTGTGCATATGAATGCTTGACTTGTGTGTTGTTTGCTTGCTTGTTTGATTGTGCCACGAACCATTTTATATCTCCTACACTCCAAACTCATATCACTGACCCAAGGACCTTGCCCAATGATCATGCCATGTGTATAGGACATAAAACTATTTTTATAAATTATTATTTGGCCAAAAAGCATTTTATTAATTTAGGTTTTCAAACCCCCCCTGGATTGAGGTTTGTACTACAAGTCCTCAAATTGGGTGGATCTTTTTGCCTTAAAGACTTTATTTGGAACCTACTGTATATAAGACTCCCCAAAACCACCAAATAATAATTTTAAAGATTAGTTTCCTATTTTATTTAAAGGCTTTTTATTAAGGTCAGAAATGGTCTTTTATAGGGAAAAATTGTTTTTATGCTTTGTAAATATTTGAGAAAATTTAGGGAAACTCAGTGGACAAATATTGTCCATATATAGGGTTTCAACACATGGTCATGTTCAAAATATTAGACAAAACCCTTTCTTCTTAAATCAAGCATTTGAAATATTTCTATAAGAAATATTCTCAAATAAATCCAAGAAAATTCTAGCATGCCACATATGACATATGTGATCATATTGCCAAGTTTCATCTCAATCCCAATTGTTTTGGTTCACCAAAATATCCCAAAACCCTCTCTGTCCAGATCCAAACTTGAGCAACTTTACATTGCCAAGTGTCTCCAATTATTCTCAAACTTTGTGGACATGTTCTAATACTCTAATAATGCATCCACACCAGGTGGTGCATCAAGGAGAACAGACCCACTTGTCCAAATCCCCCCAAACCCAAATCCCCCCATTTGGTCCCAAACTTTTTGGGCATGCTCTAATCCCCAAATAATGCCACCACACTAAGTGGTGCATCAAGGAGAATAGTTTTTCTTAGCTAGATCTAAGCAACTCCATTTCTGCCCATTTCTAGGGTTTGAAACTTTTACATTGGACACTTTCTCTAAATGTGCTCAAAACTTGTGATCAAGCTCATTTAGTCCTATTTCTCAATCTTGTTAAATATCATGTCAAGTAGATCATCTTAGCTAGCTCAAACACTCATCAAACACCTTCTGCAACAATTTTGTGGACAATGAATGGAGCACCAGATGAGTTCTCCTTGGGCCCAAATTTTTACCAGAGTCCCTCATGACCCTCCTATACGTCCAGTAAGAAACCCAGCCCCCCAGTTCAATGATTTGTGGGGTAACAGCCCCATTTCTACCCCTGGACAGCAATGTTTTACCTTCTTCTCAACTTCCTTCCTATTCTAATGGAACCCCCAGAGCATCCTATGCAATTTCTCCTTTGTTTTACCTCCCTGAAGCTTCTGGACATGCTTGGCCGCGTCCAAGAGGCCAATGGCATGCCATGGCATGCCATATGGGCACTCTGGAGCGTGCTACAGAGCGCACCCGCAATGTAGCCACCGCCTAATGCATGGCCCCGATAGCCTCGGGCCTCCCCAGCGTGTCCCCCGAGACCACCTCGACGTCCTAAACACAGCAGCTGGTCGCCCCCTCCTTTCTCCCCCTCTGCGGGCTTCTCCTCACATGCGCTACGACCTAGTCCTCGCCGCTCCTTCTCTCCCTCTTCTCAGTCGTGGACGACATCCACCAACGCCCCAGACATGCTCCCGCGGCGCCCCGTGCCCTCTAGCAACGGCAGTGGCCGAGCCGGCGCACGAGCTCACGGTGCACCGTTGCCCTCCCTATAAAAGCCTTCCCCGAGCCCGTACTGTCCCTCTCTCGCTTCCCCTCTCTCCCTTGAACCGCCCTGACCTCCCCATTCCTCCTCCCGTGCTCTCCTCCTTCTCCTATGGCCGGTGATGCCCGTCTCGGCCTCTCTCGAATTCCGGCTTTCCCGAGCCTCTCCCCTCCGTTGAACAGCACCGGGGCATTCCCCTCATCGCCTCGAGCTCCCCGTGCCCTTATTATGTTTTCCGGTGGCCTCAGACCCTCTTCCCGAGGCCGCCGTCATCGGCCTCCGCCACGACTGAAGCCGCACTCACCACGGCGCTCCCCGGCAGGAATAGACCCCCAGGTGGGTGCGGGGCTCTTCCCTGAGCACGCCGGCGGCGGGAGCTTGGCCGGAGATGGCCCGAGCCGCCGGAACGGCACCGACGGGCGCTCTGCCTTGCCTCCTCTGTCGCCCCTGCTCGAGCGGGAGGGAGAAGAAGGACCCGACAGGCGGGCCCCGCCAGTCGGTGGCCCCGCGGCTGGGGCCACTGTTTAAGTGGAGACGCCTCAGCGAGGTTACGCCTTCGCTCGGGGAACGCGTACCCGTCCCGAGTGCGCCTTCGACGTCGCCTGAACCTCCCCCTGTGCGGGTGAACTGATGGGATGGCCCAGTGGCCATTCTGCGCCCTGAGCGCCGTTTTAGCCCATTGGGTAAGCTTTTTCCATTTTCTGTTTTTACAAAAACTTGTAAAATCCATATTGAATTCATTTTAGCTCCAAACTTGATGATTCGAATTTCCATATTCTCCTAAAAATGCCACCTATTATTTGGTGCAATTTCCATATTTTTGCACCACAAGTTTCTGTACTGTTCAAGTTCAAATTCAAATTTGAACTATAAAAACCCCTCTTTGCAAAATTCCTAGGGCATCCAAATCAACTCCAAATGGAGTGATTCAAGTTCCTAGGTGCATCTAATATCATGTGTTAAGATGTGAACATTTTTCCTTACACTTATTCTGCTATGTCAATTATTGGACCATTTTCTTCATATATGGCTCACTTTGAAAGTCCCTAGGAAAATCATGCCAACTCCAAATCCATTGAAACCACTTCCCAAATGTTTCTAAAATCATGCCCTAATTGATGAGTGCGTCCACTCATTCTTATAAAAACAATTCCTGTAAGGCTTCTAATAGGATCATCATTTCATTCATTTCCACCATTCAAAACCCCCCCATGATCCAGATCCAATGAAACCTCCTAGGTTATTTTTCTTATAGCCAGGAGTATCCAATAAAAATAAACTTCCCATTTTAGAGCACTTTTATTTTCTGCTTGTTGTGTTGCTTATTGCGGTTGTTGCTGGCGATAGTTGACGAAGTAGATGAAGTGCTCGGAGTGGACGCGAAGCGTGTGAAGACCTCGAAGACGTTGCTAAGCCAGGCAAGCATCCCTTTGACCATGACTATGAAACCCTTTTATTGCATGCCATATAGCACTTTATTTCGTTATGTTGATCATGTTGATGTGGTGACCACTTCGGTGGGATGCCTCCGATACTTTCTTGTTGATACTTGCATCGTGCCTGACCCTACCTCCTTATGAGGGTTGTGCGGGTGGGAGTAGATAGGATGCTTAGTAGATGCTACGCAAATGGGACAGGGATATGCATGGTGATGGAAACAAAAGTATTTTCAAAAACTTTTCGAAAACCCCGTCGGGTGCCACTAATGCCCGAGGGAGATGATGTTGAGCTAGGTAACCACTTGGTAAAGAAGTGGTGTACCGGAGCAAGTGAGTGTTTGTGTTTTCGAAAACGGATTAGATTTAAGATTTGTCGACCGTCCCAACCTTACATGCACAACCACGATACCCCTTATGGGACGGGGCCTTGTTGATTACTTTGGTCGATGCTAGCAGAGAGCCCGCATTACTAGTGGCGGGAGTGACGTGGTCACTCTCGATACGGGGTCGTGCCTAGTAGGGCGACCATGCGCTGTCTTTACACGCACCGGGCACACCGTTAGTCCCTTCATGGATGGTACGATCTGGAGCGAGGCTCGTATGATGTACATCATGAGGGCTGTGTACCAATCGAGTGGACTCTTTGTTTAGGGTCGTCAAGGGAAAGGCATTGTTCGGGTGCTTACCTCGGGTATGTAATATACCGCGAGTCGTGGTTGACATGGAAGTTCCCCGAGTCTTGTGGGTAAAGTGTGCAACCTCTGCAGAGTGTAAAACTATTAGAATAGCCGTGTCCACGGTCAAGGACAGTTGGGTGGTGCTGCTTAAACTACGTCCAGATGTTTTCTCAAAACTTGGTGTGTGTGTGTGTGACAAAGATGATACTTGAGTTAAGTCGGATGACTTGACATGATGACTGAACATGAGATGTTCAACCCCTGCTTTTGATGATATCTGTAACTTGTTCATATGGGTATATGCAACCTATTGATGCATGCTTACACAAGTTACTTTATCATGTCATTGCACTCAAAATTAGCTTTCCGCAAAAACTTACCTACTTAGTGCTATATCATGCTCTGTTGATCCTTGTTCCAAACATGGGTTGCTTGCGAGTACATTCAAAGTACTCATTGGCTTGCCACTGGTTATTTTATTGGCCAGGCATGAAAGACCAGGTTATGCTGAAGATTACCTTGGTGACGTATGTGCAAGCTAGGACACTTCCCAGTCAGAATGCCTGTAGGGTTAAGGCAGATGGCATTGGTTCATGCTATCGTTGAAGATTTCCGCTGCAAGTTTATGAAGACTAGGCCTTAGGGCCCATATTCGAGTAAAATGGTATGTAATGGATGTAAGACTCTTGATATTTAGTTTCTATGTGTTCAGTGAGCATTGATCTCTGGGATCACTATGCACGTACATTCGGTGATCACGACTTATGGGTCGGGGTCCCCACATGATTGCAACTCAAGACTACAATTATATTGCTCTACGTACTAGTTCATCAAACAAAGTCTCACCAACATCTAGATCAACACATAATAAACATACTCAAATACAGATATAAGACACAAACTAGATAGCTAGGGTAGTGCTGTACATGTATATATAACTCAATCCTGATCGTACCCACCAACAATGTAAACTTTCTCCAGGTACTCCGCGTACGCAGCGTGCGCCACCCTACGAGAATACTTCTGCCTGAAGGAGCCAACGGTTCGTCCTCTAGCATGCGCCAGAACACTTGCAAATGCGGGGTTAAGCCTTTCAGCATAGAACAGGCATCCGAAGCCCCCATTCCCGGCCCTGATACGACGATTATGCTTTCGCCGCATAGAGCTCCTTGAGCTTTTGTTTCTTGTACCTCCTATGGACATATTTATCGCTGTAGACGTCGTCAGATAGCACCTATACATATAATAAAAAAAATCATGACATTGATGAATGAAATTTATAAAATGATATCACAAACAACTTAGTGCAACAAAATTATTAACTAATGACTATAAATGCATGAATTGATTATTGTCATACAAACTAGTAACTTTCAAGTACTACTCCCTATATCACTAGAGTAGTGATCGAAATGCTCTTATACAGTATTTATTTACAGAGGGGGTACATGTATAATCATATATGTAGGCCATTGAAATCGATTCTAAAATCTGTCTACGAATTATTAGCATAACCAGTAATCCTAGATGGATTATTAGCAACATGATCATTTTTACAGATCAACCATTAAATCACTATAACCTTAGACAGATTATTAGCATGCCTAACCGGTTCTCCGTCGCCGTCGGAGTAGTCGGAGTCGTCATTGTCGCTGGAGTGGTCATCAGAGAGGTCATAGTAGTCTCTATGCAGCACCGCCTCCTGCTAGGGAGGCACGACGGGGCTTACGACATCGTGGCCGCGCATCTGTCCGTGCGAGACCTCATCGGTGGGGAGGGCAACCTCGTCACCTAGCATCAAGAGATCCTTAGGTGCTTTGCCGACCCTGGGTTCGAACCCCGCATCACCACTCCCTCTGATGGTGCGCTTGGTCGCCATCTGATACACTTCCGAGAGTGTTTACGACCGAGAACGGTGGCGAGGATGAAGGCGGTGTGCGGAGAGAGTGGAGTGCGTCCGCCTATTATGACCAGCGGCAAGCGTGATTAGTATGGAGTGGTTGGGAGCGAGGAGGGAGGCGGTTAAATGGCTCGCCTCCTGGTGTGCCTGCGCAACGGTCTTCTCACATGCCTCCCATTATTTCACACCCCTGCTCGCACGTCTCTCGGTGAGCCTGCGTAGAGGACTGCTCGCACGCGTTTCGTCAATTCACACACCTGCTCGCACGTCTCTCGATGAGCCAACACTGCGTCCTGCTCGCACATGTCCCATCAATATACACACCTGCTCGCACGCCTCCCGGTCAGTCTGAGCAGCGGACTGCTCGCATGCGTCCCGTCAACTCACGTCCGCTGGCACAGCATGCAGAGCTCGTGGTGGTAATAGATTGTTGGGCTAACGCGCACGACTGGAATACTTTAATTGATTGCGATGGTAACATGACAACTGTGTGTACCAACTATTAATAGGTCCCGTTTGTAAGGAAAGTTTATAAAAAACTTGTCTTGAATTTGGCCAAAAATTATCACAGCATATTGGAGTCATATATATATGTGCGGCCGAGCTGAGTTTTGGATTTACTTGAATATGAAAATGAATATTTTCAATGTGTGTGGCCGAGCTGTCTAAAAACCAAGTTTTTCAATGTTTTCCGCGACGCCAAGATGTTTAAGATTTCTTACCATTTATTGCATGGGGAATAAACACGAAACCAATTATGGCACATATGATTTCCCCTATGAATTCCTAGAAACTCATTTGATGTATAATTTTTTCGAATTATATATGAACTTATGAAATTTTTCTAATTTTCACACAGACTCATATGTCTCATGTTTACGGCATAAAATAGTTTGACGTGCCTCGAAGTGTTGGTTTGTGTGGTGATCGGTGTCGGATTCGGGGCTCCGCAGACCCAAGAAGGTTCGAACACTGGGGTGCGCTCGCTTTCCGGCCCTACTCTACGTCGCAACCTCACGACGACTCTCCGGTGGTTTGAGCTAGGAAGACGAACAAGAATACACAGAGTTTACCCAGGTTTGGGCCACCTCGCGGTGTAAAACCCTACTCCTGTTTGGTGGATTGCTTTAGGAGGAGGAGGGGTACAAGGCTTGTTCTTGCCCAATGGAAGAGGTGTCCCCTCTCTACGGGGGCTGGTTCTCCCCTTTTATTGGCCCTGGTTGTCTTCCCCCAAAAATATCAGGTGGGAAGGGTTGCCACAACGGCCATTTCGAAAGGGGACAAGGTCGAAGCTTATCCTGATAAAAGCTGGTCTTCGCCTGCTAAAGTTCCCCGCCGTGACGCGCTCGTGGATTCGGGGGTGACATCCGTCCCACCGAGCCCTTGGTCTTGGTCTTCTTGCACCGGAACGACAACCTTTGGGGGACACTTTTGGGGCCCGCGAGATGGCGCCTCTCCTCTATCACCAAAAGGGAAATCCCCGCCGTCCGCGCCTGCTGGCGCTGCCGCTGGCACCGTTTGGCACGGCGTGCGTCACCCATGTCCGGGTACAGAGTTATGGGGCCTAGCCTGGCTAGTTCCAGGCGAACCCGCCTCCCAAGGGTGCCGTGGTCCGCTTCACGGGGAGACCACGCGAAGTGCCCGGTGGTAACGCCGCCTCGTGCCTCGTGAGGCGACGGCCCTCGTGAGAACCGGTTCCACGAGGCCTACCGGTGGGGCCACTCCATGTCCAAGATGATCCGCGTGCCCTGGACCACAGGCAGACGGGCCTGAGCACCCCCAATCCTAGAGGCCCGACAGTCGGGGGGGGGGGGTCGTTACACTTCGTGGCATGAGCCTCTCTGTGTGGGATTGCCCGTTATGCGAGGCAGTTGCCACACCAAAGTATCAAAGTTGTGCATTGAATATTTAAAACAAGACACAACACTAACGTCAGACATATGTTTGGGACACATGCACGAGGTGGTGGTCGTCCCTCGGACAATCCCTCATGTGTTATTAGTCAGGCTCCCATTTGTGGGCCCACTTGGTCTATCACTTCGAACCGCAACGCGAGGGGTTTGACCAAGGTGGATTCATTTTGGTCAGTGTTGTGGTAGATCATGGTGAGATTCCACACCAAAGTTTGACGCGTGCGCACTCATGAGTCCCTCCTGCTGCTCAAAGTTGAGGGCCGGGGTGGGGGTGAGAGGAGACATGTTGCACGTAGTTAACTTTAGTGTGGGGACTTTCCAATTTGTGAAGCAAGTACCGCATGAAAGTCGTGCAGTGGGCATTTTGACATAAAAAATCATACATATGCTTGGGTCACATATGACTGGTGGTGGTCCTCAGTGGCTCCCTCATATGCATGGTCATCGGTGACGCGTGCATCTATGGGGCCCACATGGTCAATCAGTCATGACCTATTATGGTTTTGACCAAGGTGGATCATTCTCGGTATGCGTTACGATATGCCATGGTGATACACGAGACAAATGTTTGAGCTCATGCATACCCATGAACCCATCCCACCATCTCAAAATGGGGGGAGGCATATATATACTATACACGTTGTGTGATCCTTCGTATATGTGGACTTACAGTTTCTAAGCAGGTGACATTGAAGTTGTCCATTGGGTACTAATTAAACAATCACTTAATTACATATATACATATGTATGTGCCTCATGCAGTTGTTGTTTGGTCAAGCACTCTCTCACGTGGTTACCGGCGTCACACCCATCCATGCTCACGTGGGCCGTCACTTTCGACCGGCAGCAGTAGAGAGATGTTAATTTGACCAAGGTGGTTTCTTCTTGTTGATATGTTACTGTACGTAGTTGACATGCAATGAGATTCCTGACCAAAATTCGAACGCATGCGTACACACTGAATCGCTCCCACCGGCTCGAAGTGTGGGTGGGGCATATATACTATGGGTCGTGAACCTCCGTACCGGGGACATTCTCGTTTGCGAGACACATGTGGCAAAAGTTGTGCGTTTGGTATTTGAAAACATCGCACAATGCTTTCATACATATGTGCTTGAGGCCACATGCATGCACTGATGTTGTCTCTCCATCATGTGGTTATGGACGACATGCCAATCTGTAGGCCCGCATGGTTTGTCACTTAAACCGACGCATACTACGGGTTAATTTGACCAAGGTGGATATAGTCTTCTCAGTATTTGTTATGATATAGTTCATGGTGAGATTCTAGACCAAAGTTTGAGTGCATACATACACACACACACACACACATATATATATATGTATATACATAGATGAACCGTCGACCCTCCCACGTAAACCGGCACATAATACAGGTCAGTTACCTTTGTATTTGTACTTGCTGGCTTGCGAGGATGTATGCATGCATGTGTCACATCAAAGTTATGTGTGTATATATATACATATTTGGCATTTAAACATCCCACACCACATTCATACATACGCCCTCTAGATATTTTGAAGTGGAAATGATGTGTTGTTATGGACGACACACACCATCCATGTGCCCACATGGCATGTCACTTTAGTTGTCATGAAGAGGGTATAGTATACTATATATACATCACATATATGTGGCCTCTCGATCGATGGATCAAAGTCGGTGGGGGATGGGGGTAATTTGACCAAGCTAGCTAGGTCTTGGTCTGTGTTACGATATAGCTAGGTCGTGCTGATATATATACGCCCTCTTGATGGCTCAAAGCGTGTGTGTGTGTGGGGTGAGGGTGGGGGAGGGGCAATAGTACATATACACAAAACCTTTGCGAGGTCAGGTACTGTCCGTGTTGTGAGAGGGGCATGTGCCACATTAAAAAGTTATGCATATGATATTGAAATATAACATCACCTTAATAGTTGGGCCAGACGCGGGTGGTCGCGGTCTCACCCATCTCGTGAAGTTTTCGAGACGCGCCCATCCGTGGGCCCACATAGTCTACCCTCACACATAAAACACGCGCGGGGGGGGGTGATCATGATGGATTTCTATTGGTTTTGTGTTATAGTTGGGTGAGATTACAAACCTAATATAAGTGCATACGCTCATATATTGAACCTACCATTCCCTCCCGCCGACTCGAAGTGGGGGGGCGCACAGACCAACAGTACCGTGCGCTGTGCAAGACATGTGTGTGTCACATGAAAGTTGTGCATTCCGTATTTGAACATCACAACAACCTTTCCATATATACATTTGGTCCACATATAGGTGTGTTTGTGCTCTGACCCTAGCTTTCTTGCGTTTATTTTCCAATATTGTTATACAAATGGTAGACGAGTCTTCTTTTGAAACTTAAATAACAGACAAGTCGAATGAGACAACTGTGTGCGATTGTGGAGGCAGTAGACACGGTTCCAGCGTCCTAACCGTGTGCGATGCCCGTGGTTGTCACATCAGCAAAGTCTACCTTTGCACCAACCCGCCTAGAGAAATCTTAAAAATAGCTACCCACCTTGATCAATTTAAAAATTGGTGGTTCCACGGGTTTTTCTCTTTGAATTGCACACAAGTATTATGTTCAGGCCGTATGCGATGTTTGTTCCTCCGACGCCACTTCAAACCCTTCATATAAATTTCAGTTGTGTCGACTTTTTACTCCCTCCAACTAAAATTTACTAGTGTCCGTGACATTTCCTCAAACACCACCTAGGCCCCTCCTACCCCATCCCCACACAACTCCTCCCTCTCGCTCGAACCCTAGCTAGCTAGCTCGCCACCGCTGCCGCCGCCGCCGCCGCCCCGCCCCGGTTCCACAATCAACCTCTCCTGCTCTCCCTGTGTAGGTTACCAACCCATCTCCGTACCCTCGCCTCCCTGAATTTCTAGATGGCGCCTGCTAAACACCCCTTCCTCACAGATTCCCATCCCCCACCGCAAACCGTCGCAGCCTAATCCCAGCTACGCTTCCAGGGGAGCTCGAGGACCGAATGGCCAAAAGGAGGTATATCACGGCAAGGCCGCTGGACGATGGCGAGGTGGCCACCGAGGCCGCCAGGTAAGCTGACTACGATGATGAGGTGACCGCCGGGGAGGCTGACTATGATGACGAGGTGACCGTCGAGGCCACCAGGGAAGCTGACTAAGATAACGAGGTGGCCTCCGAGGCAGCCGGGGAATCTGACAACGTCGAGGCTGCAAAACAGCTGGCTCCCGTATGGATGTATATCGACGCAGCTGGCTATGACATCGAGCTCTATGACAGTTATGGCTTGATGCGGGCTATGTCACAGGTTAAGTGGCCCACCCCAACCCCTCGGGTTCAACCCCCATCGACCTCATGCAAGGCCCAGCCGCTGATCTTCTCTGCTTTGCTATCAAGAACTTGCCTTCCTTCATCGCCATCGAGCCCCTTTTGTCATTTCTGAAGGACACGTTCTATGGCGGTGGCTCGACATCGTCAGTTGCCAAGTCAGACCTCATCGACGACGCCGACAAGGGCACCCTATCCATTTATTCCAAGGGGAAAGAGCCATTCCGTGACAGGGAGGACACCCTGCAACCGTGCTCTTCCAAGGCGAATGTGACGCCCCCATTCTCGTCCGTACGCTAATCAATCACGCAATGCGTACGACCAAGATTAGGGACTCACTGATCGATATATATCACAACACAACACTAGACACAAATAAAAGTCATACAGATTCATATTACAAGCCAGGGGCCTCGAGGGCTCGAATACAAAGCTCGACAAGCACGAGTCAGCGGAAGCAAATAATATCTGAGTACAGACATAAGTTAAACAAGTTTTGCCTTAAGATGGCTAGCACAAACATAAGCAGCGGATCAAAAGAGGCGAGGCCTCCTGCCTAGGAACCTCCTAACTACTCCTGGACGTCGGAGAAGTCTACGTCGTAGAAAGCTCCGTCCTGCTGGTAGGGACCTCCGTCGGGGTAGTAGTAGTCGACGTCTCCGGCATACTCCAACTCCTGGGCTCCATCAACTGAACGCAGCAACGTAACGAGGGGGAAAGAGAAAGCAAAGCAGCGGTGAGTACTCATCCAAAGTACTCGCAAGACTGACATCAGAACTATGCTAAGTATGCATTATTATCAAGGGGAGGGGTTATATCTGGACTGACTGCAGAAAGCAAGAATAGGGGGAAGGCCTAGTCCTATCGAAGACTAGCATCTTCAGCATCTTGCAGCATTAGAAGAGTGCAGATTGGTATGTCACATATAGTCATATTATTGTAGCAATTTTATTAAGTAACCACGCCCAGAGATCCTTCCTCGACTCCCTGCGAGGAAGCAATCTCGGAGCCACAATTCATTTCAAATTAAATCACAATTATAGTTGTATAATGTCAAGGTACAATTCCAAGTCGTCCTGTTACCGTGGACACGGCTATTCGAATAGATTATTCATCCCTGCAGGGGTGCACCACATATTCCCCAACACGCCTGAGTCACCTCCGACCGGACACACTTTCCTGGGTCATGCCCGGCCTCGGGATATCAGCACGTCGTCGCCCCACCTAGGCTCAACGAAGAGGCCAGCCCGCCGGTCTAATTCCTAAGCGCGCAGGTTCGTGGGCCCACTTGCCCTTGCACTCCTGCACGATGGGAACGCGGCCGGAAATAGTCCTAGCACCCCTTAGATAACAAGCGCGATGCGTTCCAGACCAATCCGGCGCGCGCCGCTCCATTGCTGACGTCCGATGAGCTTCGGCTGATACAACGACGCTGAGTGCCCATAACTTCCCCACGTGAAGGTTAGTGCGTATTAAGGCCAACGACCTAACTCAGATCAAGTACCCAACCCATTAGCATTTTATTAATGCGGGGCAAGCGCGAACCATAAAGTGCAGTCCGTCGCCCCGCCAATAACACTCGGGTGCCTTACCGGCGCACCCCACCACATATCACTCCCGCGGGTACCCTTGGGGCCGACCCGTCTTCAACATGTTTCTGTAACCAGGTCATAGTAACTGTGTGTCTATACACCAAGTGGATATCCGAGGAATCACCCTCGATGGATCCCACTCGAGGTATGAGTAAGACAAGAGTAGCTACCGGTAAATGGGAAGGAGGAATCACCCTCGATACCCATGACCGATAGCTACGCTACAAAATTAACACCGGGAGTGCTAAGTGAGGTATCACCCTCGGCACTCGGTAGTAGCTCTACAGTGCCATACTTAAGGGGTGTGTGGTGATGTGTCGGTAACGGCTTGTCAGTCATGACATCTGAGTCTTCTGTCTTCAAGTCCTCGGTGTCGTCGATGAAAGCAGGGGCAACTGGGACTAAGGGGTCTCAGGGGTTCACTGATCAACCTATTCTAGGCAGTTGATATAAAAGCAGGTGTAGTAGCAGTTCATCAAAAACAGGCTATGCATCAGAATAGGAGCTAACTAATACAGTAGCAAAATCTAATACAAGGATAAGAGGGAGAGAGGTGGGTGATATCGGAATGCTCAAGGGGGTTTTGCTTGCCTTGCTGCTCTACGGCAAAAGGCTGATCGTCGGTGGTGTAGTCGATCACGGCAGCAGCGTCAGCCTCGGGGTCTACCGGAGAGAAGAGGGGGAAGAAACAATAAATATAAAGCACGCAGATGCAACACGATGCATGACATGGCAATACGCAGGTCTAGGGGTGTTTACGGCCTATCTAAGTGCGATAGTTAATTTAGAAATTTAATTGAAATTATTCTAACAATGGCATGCACTATTCACCTATCCGAAACTGGCAAAAAGTTGCATGTTCAGATAGCTAGAGGCATGTGACAGATGAATGGATGGCATATTTGGATTCGTGGGATTTTTCTGATCAACTTTCATATATAAATTATTTTCATCGGAGTTACGGTTTAAAAGATATGAATTTCTAAAGTTTTATTGATTTTTTGGAATTATTTTAATTAATTAAATCCAACATTATCTAGAATAGTGAATGATGACGTCAGCATTGCGTCAACAATCAACAGGGGGCTGGCCAGGTCAAACCTGACAGCTGGGCCCCACATGTCATAGACTCAGTGTTATTACAGGTTTTTAATTAAATTAAACAGGGTTAATTAGTGAGTGGGGCCTACCTGTCATAGAGTCATTAGTGCTAAATTATTTATTTTAATTAATCTATTTACTAATTAAGCAGCTGACAGGGGTGGCCCACCTGTCATTGGCACAGGGGGTGCTGGGCCCCACTATCAGTGATTGGGCTCAGCCCAGTCAGCCAGTTGACCAAGTCAACTGGTCAACTGGGCTGGCCTGGCCCACTGGCCAGTGACCCAGGGGGTGGCCCCGGTCAGCCCACGTCGGCGGCGGCCGGCTACTGGTCTCCGGCGACCAAATACGCGGCGGCCGAGCACCGGAGCTCGTCGAATATCGCCTACAGGCGGCCGTTTGACGCGCAGTTGGTCGCGTTCGAACGAGGAGAGAAGGCCGCGTCGATCCATGGCCCTAGCGTGAGCTGAGACGGCCGGAGACGAGCGCTACGACCTCGCCGGCGGCGAGCTTCTCGGGTGAGGATCGGGATCGACGCTACGGCACGCAAACGAACGAATGGAAGCGGCGGGGAGAACCTACGCGATGCGCTGATGCGAATGGGCACTAGCCCGAGACCATAGGGTCGTCGGAGCCTCACCGGCGATGAGCCCGAGCGGAGCTCAGGCGCGGCCATGGCGGTCGAGGGTGAAACAGAGCCATAGCGCGCTCGGAGAGAGGTCAGGGAGGAGCCGCAGCTCACCTGCGTTGCAGAGAAGGCCCGGGGGAGAACGGACGCGACGCATGGGAGGGAGATTTGGCGGCGAATCTCGTCGGAGCCGAGGTTGAAGACGACTCCGCGCGGGCGCTGGGGCGGTCCTGAGCTCGAACCGGAGGTGGCTGGAGGCACAGCGTAGCGAGGCGGAGCCGGGGAGCGCGACGGTGGAGCTGGAGAGGCCCGGAGAGCGTGGCTAACCAGCACCCATGGCGACGGCGGCGCTCGATCTGGCGAGGGAGGAGGCAGGGAGCGAGAGAGTGAGATCTGGAGGGGCTAGGGTTTCGGGGAGAGCGAGCGAGAGCTGCGGGGGCCCGTTCTTATCCCCACGCCGGGAGGGGCGACGGGGTGCGTCGGCGACGGCCGCGGTCGGCCGCTCTGTAGCGACCGCGCTGGTCGCTACAGAGGAAGAAGGAGGGGGGGGGGGTGGGCCTGGGCCTGCATTGTGCCAGCAGGCCAGGTAAGTGCACAGGGGCCCTTTCCCTTTTAATTTCCTTTTCTTTTCTGTTTTCTTTTTGTACTTTCTGTTTTATTTTATTTTTGGCATAATTTCTTTACCAGAAAATGTGAGACATGTCCCAAATATTATCTTGCAACATCCCATAAGTCCACAACAACTTTGGGGATTTTTAGAAACTGTTTGCATTTTCAACTTCATTTTAAATTGCTTTTAAAATGCATTTAGTTTCTGTTTTGGTTGGTGGGGTCCACTCCATGGTTTGGATGATGTTGTTCTCCTCAACAACATTTGTTTTGGAATATTCCACACTCAGGCAACATTTTATTTTAGTTGTTTGAGGATTTAAATTTATCACATAGAATCACAAGGCATTTAGAAGGGGAATTTGAAATGCCATTTGAATTTCAACTTCATCATATCCCACTTAGCAAAAGATTAGCTTAGTCATTTGGCCATTACTATAGCTTAATTACAATCATCACTGTAGCATAAAACCAGGGTGTCACAATTCTCCCCTATTAACAAGAATTCTCGTCCCGAGAATTAAGAAGTAGAAGGAAAGAGCCCGGGGTATTCTGCACGAAGATGATCTTCGCGTTCCCAAGTGGCTTCGTCTTCAGAATGATTTGCCCACTGCACCTTGAAGAACTTGGTAACCTTCTGACGAGTCCGACGTTCAGTTTCATCGAGAATGCGGGCTGGTTGCTCCTTGTAAGAAAGGTCTTGTTGTAGTTCCAACATTTCATGGTCCACTGCTCGGATAGGATCCTTGAAGCAGCGACGAAGCTGTGACACATGGAACACATCGTGAACCTGAGAAAGGTTTGGCGGTAGTTCCAGTTGATAGGCCACCTTACCACGCCTTTCGAGAATAGTGAAAGGACCAATATAACGAGGAGCCAGCTTGCCCTTGATCCCAAAACGGTGTGTACCTCTCATTGGCGTGACTCGAAGATAAGCCTTTTCGCCAGGTTGATAGACCATATCTTTGTGATAACGGTCATACTGACTCTTCTGACGAGACTGAGCAGCCTTCAGATTTGCATGAATAATGCGGACTTGATCTTCGGCATGTTGGATAATATCTGGACCGATAAGTGTACGTTCCCCAGTTTCTGACCAATTCAGAGGAGTCCGACACTTATGTCCATATAATACTTCAAAAGGAGCCATCTTCAGACTAGCTTGATAGCTATTATTGTAGGAGAACTCAGCATACGGGAGAGATTCCTCCCATTTCTTGCCGAAAGAAATGACACAAGCTCGAAGCATGTCTTCGAGAATCTGATTGACTCTTTCAACTTGACCCTGGGATTGAGGGTGAAAAGCGGTGCTGAATGACAAGTGAGTTCCCATAGCTTCCTGGAAACTTGCCCAGAATCTTGAAGTGAATAAGCTGCCACGGTCTGAACTGATAACCAGGGGAATACTGTGAAGTGAAACAATTCTGGACATGTAGAAAGTTGCCAGCTGACTAGCAGTGATCGTTTCTTTGACGGCTAGAAAATGTGCAACTTTGGAAAGTCGGTCAATGACGACAAGAATAGCATCATTACCTTTCTGGGATTTGGGAAAACCAGTAATGAAGTCCATCTCAACATGATCCCATTTCCATTCAGGAATAGAAATAGGTTGCAGAGTTCCAGCAGGCTTTTGATGTTCTGCTTTGATCCGACGGCAAATGTCACATTCTGAAACATAGCGTGCAATGTCTCGTTTCATATTTGGCCACAAGAACCTTAGACGGATGTCTTGGTACATCTTGGTACTACCCGGATGAATAGATAGCGGAGTATCATGAGCTTCTTTCAGTATTTTAGCAGTCATATTCAGGTTTTTCTTCCTTGTGGGAACGAATAAGCGACCCTTGAAATTAACTGCGCCATCATCAGCCACGGTGAAGAATGAGGGTTTTCCTTCCGCCAGATAGCGTTTAATCTTTTCGACTTCACTGCAATAGAGTTGCATAGTTTTGATGCTGCCCACGAGGTCTGGTTCAACAACCAGGTTACTCAAAGAACCATGGTTAACAACACGAAGGTTCATCTTGCGAAACTCCGGTGGAGGGGGAACGAGATAGCCCTGAGGAACAATATGGAGGTTCAGCTTGCGGAATTCTTCTTGAAGAAGGGGGTGAACCTTGTGAACATGAAGGTCGTTGCAGTAGGACTTGCGGCTCAAAGCATCAGCCATTACATTAGCCTTGCCTGGGGTATAAGAAATACCCACATTGTAATCTGCTATGCGCTCCATCCATCTCTGTTGACGGAGATTCAAATCTGGCTGAGTAAACAGATACTTCAGACTTTGGTGATAAGTGTAAATCTCGCAACGATTACCAACAAGGTATTGCCGCCACTCTTTCAGTGCATGAATTACTGCAGCAATTTCAAGGTCATGAACTGGGTAGTTCTCTTCGTGAGGGCGCAATTGACGAGATGCATAAGCAATCACTCTACGTTCTTGCATCAGGACACATCCTAAGCCTTGACGAGACGCGTCACAATAAATGACAAAGTCCTTACGAGTATCCGGAGGAGCAAGCACTGGAGCAGACGTCAGCTTGTCCTTAAGTTCCTGAAAGCTCTCCTGACATTTTTCTGTCCACTCATATTTAACACCTTTGTGCAGCAAATTGGTTAAGGGCTTTGCAATCTTGGAGAAGTTCTCGACGAATCGACGGCAATAGCTGGCGAGTCCGAGAAAACTTCTGACTTGCTTGACATTCTTCGGGGGAGTCCAGTCGAGAATAGCCTGAACTCGTTCCGGGTTGACCGCAATACCATCCTTGGAGATCACATGACCAAGGTAGGTTACTTCGTCCATCCAGAACTCACACTTTGAATACTTTGCGTAAAGTTGATATTCTCAAAGCCTCTCCAGTATAAGACGAAGATGTTCAGCATGTTCTTCTTTATTCTTGGAGAATACCAGAATATCATCCAGATAAACCACGACGAATTTATCGAGGTAATCCATGAATATATAGTTCATCAGTCGGGAGAAAGTTGCTGGAGCATTTGTTAAGCCGAAGGACATGACGGTGTACTCGTATGAACCATAGCGAGTAACAAATGCAGTCTTGGGAATATCCTCTTCACGAACCCGGATCTGATGGTAACCCAACCTCAAGTCGAGTTTAGAAAATACTGCTGAACCAGCAAGTTGATCATACAGATCGTTGATCCGAGGAAGCGGGTATTTGTTTTGAATCGTTGCTTGGTTGATAGGACAATAATCTTGGACCAACCGATTCGTACCATCTTTCTTCTTGACAAAGAGAGAAGGTGCCCCCCAAGCAGAGGAACTTGGACGAATGAAACCCAGACGAAGCGAATTGTCAATTTCCTTCTTAAGTTCAAGGAGTTCATGTGGAGGCATCTTATATGGCCGCTTAGCAATAGGGGTGGTGCCTAGCACTAAGTCGATGACAAACTCGACAGCTCTGACAGGGGGAATCCCTGGAAGTTCTTCCGGAAAAACATCTTGGAAATCCCGGACAACTGGAATGTTTTCAATCCCTTCAAGAGGTGACTTATTTAATGCATTTAGGGCATATAGTCGGGTTTCAGCATCTCGAACAAGATGAGCATGGTAGTTGACTATCTCATTCGAAGGATGCAGAAGGTGGACAATTTTGGTGGCACAAACGACGGAAGCAGTATGTGCCTTCAACCAATCCATTCCCAGAATAAGGTCGATCTTGGAAGACTTTAATATTATGGGGGAGGCATGG
Organism: Elymus sibiricus; assembly: GCA_039707655.1. Lineage (NCBI taxonomy): Eukaryota > Viridiplantae > Streptophyta > Magnoliopsida > Poales > Poaceae > Elymus > Elymus sibiricus. The sequence goes on from CM077673.1 coordinate 242,210,530, forward strand.
AATTCTAGTCCTTCTATTTCAATGGGGATTTCTAGACAAACCATGGAGGTTTGACATTGGCCAGCGGGGGTGTTTACCACTATTGGAACGTTCATCTCTTCGTACTTAATGCCATGCATGTATGCAAAATCCTCAGACATGAAAGAATGCGATGCTCCTGTATCAAACAATACAGAAGCTGGTACTGAGTTAACAAGAAGTGTACCCATCACAGTAGCAGACTGGTCTTGAGCTTCATTCAGTTCAGCATTGTTAGCTTGAGCACGACCTTGAGTAGGCCTGGCATTGTTGTTGCGGGGCTGGTTGGAAGGCAGTGCAAGTTGATTCTGATTCTGCCTGCAGTCTCTAGCACGGTGTCCTGGGCGACCACACTTGAAGCACAGTCCATCCTCAGGACGGGATGGTGGAGGCTGAGGTGCTCTTGGCGGTATAGCTATTGTCTGTCTTGGCGGTGGAGGGGGCAGACGAGGCGCCACATAGGATGGCCTCGGGGCATATGCAGGTGGACGGTAGTTGTTGGGGATCCAGATCCTTTGCTTTTGAGGATGTGGGCCCGAAGATGAACCCACGTCAATTTTGCGCTTAGTGTGATCCTTGTACCTCTGCAGACCTGTCTCAATCTGGATAGCCTTATTCACCAAGGTGGCAAAATCAGGGAAGTCGTGAGCTAGAAGAGCAAGGTGAACATCTGGGTGAAGTCCTTCACGGAATTTCTCCTGCCTGCGAGCATCAGTTGCAACGTCTTCTTCCGCATAGCGAGATAAGTCCAGAAATTCACGCTGATAAGCATCCACAGTCTTGTTGCCCTGGACTAAGTTGCGGAATTCACGCTTCTTCTTATCCATCATTCCCTGAGGAATGTGACGAGCACGGAACGCAGCTTGGAACTCTGGCCAGGTGATGATTGTTCCAACAGGCTGTGAATGCCTATGGCTGTCCCACCATTGAGCAACGGGACCCTTCAGAAAGTAAGAGGCAAAGGTAACATAGCTAGCCACTGGGGCGCCTGAAGATTCCAGCTCATATGTGATGTCACGGAGCCAGTCATCTGCGTCAAGCGGCTGAGTTGAGCTGCGGTAGGTCGTAGGGTTGAGGCGCATGAAGTCTTGCAGAGTCATTGGGGCTGGCTGCTGATTCATATTCGGCCTCGGCATCTGGTCCATCAGCCCTTGCATAAACTGGCGATTCAGTTCAAATTGCTGCATCATACCAGCCATGTAGTCCGGTGGTGGTGGTGGTTCAGGTGCACCACGACCACGACCAGCTGACCTAACCATTCTGTCAAATTTTAACAGTGGTAGTTTAGCATTTGGTAATTGCGAAATCAATGAATCATTCATGAAGTAAGTTGCACAAAGAAGGAAGTGCAATAAATACGACATAGTAGTTCAAATTTCAACATACAGATCCATACATCAGTCTATTACAAACCATAAGTTCGTTACAAAATAGACGATAGGTCTGGCATGAAATTAACCTAGACAACTAGGCGGCACGCAGGCACGCGGTGGAGGGATACAACAACGCATCAGCGTCGAGGACAACGAAAGTAGCCGGGGAACTGCACATGACCCCGATTATGAAAGCCGATGGCAGGGTCCTGCATCCCGTGCAGACTCTGGTGTAGAACCTGCATACCAAGCGGGAGCGCAGGTCCACATGCCGGAGTACGACCTCCAACCTCAGGCCATTCGAGACCTGGAGGAAACTCAGTCCGAGGCGGGTAAAGGATGTGCTCCGGATGTATCCTCGCCTGGACTGCTGGCATCAACTGCTCCATAGCCTAGTGCAGACGAGCTCGGGTGGCGTACAGCTCGAAGTTAAGAGCCATGACAGTGCGATCCAGAGTCTCGGTGTACTGAACCAGAACCTGTGGATCGTAACGACGATTCACGTAGGGGGTACAGACAGCAGTGTAGGATCGGTCGGTACGCTGCGGCGCGAAGGGAGTCAAGACCTCAGCGTTGGCCGCAGTATCAACTCCAGAAGGAGCATACGGGATGTATCTGTTTGCCGTCTCCTCCAAACAGGAGTTTGTTGCACGGAGACGAACAATAGCAGCATAAGCAGCATCCTGTACTGCCATCTCAACAGTCACTCCAATACCACAAAAGGTGTGCAGCTCAGTGATAGAGCGGTCATGTCGATCCCAGATAACCATCTCAGCCTCATACTGTTCCTGGTTGAACTCACGGTAGTCCTCGTAAACAGTGTACTCGGGGTACCAGCGATATCCCAGCTTCTTCAAAAGGCCGACCAGAATGGCCGGGAACCCAGTCGTATCGTGCGCGTAGGTCAGACGGACGATCTGCCTACCGGGATGCATCTGTAACAAGGAGATTCAAGATGTCAATTGACAGTGCGTGTATCATAACTTCAAAGAAGACAACTTCGATGAAACAATTCTCCGGTGGATGTGATCACGAGAACCTAATGTTAGAGTTAGGAAATCTTTAACCCGAAGGAGAAGAGAGATCAGAACCCAAAGTATAGACGAGGAATAAAAGATCCTAATACCACCCAATTGAGATGTGGGCCCGTAAGCCACAGCATCAGTGTTAGTAAAAGTTTTTCAATGTCTAGACTCAACTTCGGCCAAGGATGTCGAAAGGGGGCTACCTACAGGCAATCGGCTCTGATACCAACTTGTGACGCCCCCATTCTCGTCCGTACGCTAATCAATCACGCTATGCGTACGACCAAGATTAGGGACTCACTGATCGATATCACAACACAACACTAGACACAAATAAAAGTCATACAGATTCATATTACAAGCCAGGGGCCTCGAGGGCTGGAATACAAAGCTCGACAAGCACGAGTCAGCGGAAGAAAATAATATCGGAGTACAGACATAAGTTAAACAAGTTTTGCCTTAAGAAGGCTAGCACAAACATAAGCAGCGGATCAAAAGAGGCGAGGCCTCCTGCCTGGGAACCTCCTAACTACTCCTGGACGTCGGAGAAGTCTACGTCGTAGAAAGCTCCGTCCTGCTGGTAGGGACCTCCGTCGGGGTAGTAGTAGTCGACGTCTCCGGCGTACTCCAACTCCTGGGCTCCATCAACTGAACGCAGCAACGTATCGAGGGGGAAAGAGAAAGCAAAGCAGCGGTGAGTACTCATCCAAAGTACTCGCAAGACTGACATCAGAACTATGCTAAGTATGAATTATTATCAAGGGGAGGGGTTATATCTGGACTGACTGCAGAAAGCAAGAATAGGGGGAAGGCCTAGTCCTATCGAAGACTAGCATCTTCAGCATCTTGCAGCATTAGAAGAGTGCAGATTGGTATGTCACATATAGTCATATTATTGTAGCAATTTTATTAAGTAACCACGCCCAGAGATCCTTCCTCGACTCCCTGCGAGGAAGCAATCTCGGAGCCACAATTCATTTCAAATTAAATCACAATTATAGTTGTATAAGGTCAAGGTACAATTCCAAGTCGTCCTGTTACCGTGGACACGGCTATTCGAATAGATTATTCATCCCTGCAGGGGTGCACCACATATTCCCCAACACGCCTGAGTCACCTCCGGCCGGACACACTTTCCTGTGTCATGCCCGGCCTCGGGATATCAGCACGTCATCGCCCCACCTAGGCTCAACGAAGAGGCCAGCCCGCCGGTCTAATTCCTAAGCGCGCAGGTTCGTGGGCCCACTTGCCCTTGCACTCCTGCACGATGCGAACGCGGCCGGAAACAGTCCTAGCACCCCTTAGATAACAAGCGCGATGCGTTCCAGACCAATCCGGCGCGCGCCGCTCCATTGCTGACGTCCGATGAGCTTCGGCTGATACAACGACGCTGAGTGCCCATAACTTCCCCACGTGAAGGTTAGTGCGTATTAAGGCTAACGACCTAACTCAGATCAAGTACCCAACCCATTAGCATTTTATTAATGCGAGGCAAGCGCGAACCATAAAGTGCAGTCCGTCGCCCCGCCAATAACACTCGGGTGCCTTACCGGCGCACCCTACCACATATCACTCCCGCGGGTACCCTTGGGGCCAACCCGTCTTCAACATGTTTTTGTAACCAGGTCATAGTAACTGTGTGTCTATACACCAAGTGGATATCCGAGGAATCACCCTCGATGGATCCCACTCGAGGTATGAGTAAGACAAGAGTAGCTACCGGTAAATGGGAAGGAGGAATCACCCTCGATACCCATGACCGATAGCTACGCTACAGAATTAACACCGGGAGTGCTAAGTGAGGTATCACCATCGGCACTCGGTAGTAGCTCTGCAGTGCCATACTTAAGGGGTGTGTGGTGATGTGTCGGTAACGGCTTGTCAGTCATGACATCTGAGTCTTCTGTCTTCAAGTCCTCGGTGTCGTCGATGAAAGCAGGGGCAACTGGGACTAAGGGGTCTCAGGGGTTCACTGATCAACCTATTCTAGGCAGTTGATATAAAAGCAGGTGTAGTAGCAGTTCATCAAAAACAGGCTATGCATCAGAATAGGAGCTAACTAATACAGTAATAAAATCTAATGCAAGGATAAGAGGGAGAGAGGTGGGTGATATCGGAATGCTCAAGGGGTTTTTGCTTGCCTTGCTGCTCTGCGGCAAAAGGCTGGTCGTCGGTGGTGTAGTCGATCACGGCAGCAGCGTCAGCCTCGGGGTCTATCGAAGAGAAGTGTTGGAAGAAACAATAAATATCAAGCACGCAGTTGCAACACGATGCATGACATGGCAATACGCAGGGCTAGGGGTGTTTACGGCCTATCTAAGTGCGATAGTTAATTTAGAAATTTAATTGAAATTATTCTAACAATGCCATGCACTATTCACCTATTCGAAACAAGCAAAAAGTTGCATGTTCAGATAGCTAGAGGCATGTGACAGATGAATGGATGGCATATTTGGATTCGTGGGATTTTTCTGATCAACTTTCATATATAAATTATTTTCATCGGAGTTACGGTTTAAAAGATATGATTTTCTAAAGTTTTATTGATTTTTTGGAATTATTTTAATTAATTAAATCCAACATTATCTAGAATAGTGAATGATGACGTCAGCATTGCGTCAGCAGTCAACAGGGGGCTGGCCAGGTCAAACCTGACAGCTGGGCCCCACATGTCATAGACTCAGTGTTATTTCAGGTTTTTAATTAAATTAAACAGGGTTAATTAGTGAGTGGGGCCTACCTGTCATAGAGTCATTAGTGCTAAATTATTTATTTTAATTAATCTATTTACGAATTAAGCAGCTGACAGGGGTGGCCCACCTGTCATTGGCACAGGGGGTGCTGGTCCCCACTGTCAGTGACTGGGCTCAGCCCAGTCAGCCAGTTGACCAAGTCAACTGGTCAACTGGGCTGGCCTGACCCACTGGCCAGTGACCCAGGGGGTGGCCCCGGTTAGCCCACGTCGGCGGCGGCCGGCGATTGGTCTCCGGCGACCAAATACGCGGCGGCCGAGCACCGGAGCTCGTCGGAAATCGCCCACAGGCGGCCGTTTGACGCGCGGTTGGTCGCGTTCGAACGAGGAGAGAAGGCCACGTCGATCCATGGTCCTAGCGTGAGCTGAGATGGCCGGAGACGAGCACTAGGACCTCGCCGGCGGCGAGCTTCTCGGGTGAGGATCGGGATCGACGCTACGGCACGCAAACGAACGAATGGAAGCGGCGGGGAGAACCTACGCGATGCGCTGATGCGAATGGGCACTAGCCCGAGACCATAGGGTCGTCGGAGCCTCGCCGGCGACGAGCCCGAGCGGAGCTCAGGCGCGGCCATGGCGGTCGAGGGTGAAACAGAGCCGTAGCGCGCTCGGAGAGAGGTCAGGGAGGAGCCGCAGCTCACCTGCGTTGCAGAGAAGGCCCGGGGGAGAACGGACGCGACGCAGGGGAGGGAGATTTGGCGGCGAAGCTCGTCAGAGCCGAGGTTGAAGACGACTCCGCGTGGGCGCTGGGGCGGTCCTGAGCTCGAACCGGAGGTGGCTGGAGGCGCAGCATAGCGAGGCGGAGCCGGGGAGCGCGACGGTGGAGCTGGAGAGGCCCGGAGAGCGCGGCTAACCGGCACCCATGGCGATGGCGGCGCTCGATCTGGTGAGGGAGGAGGCAGGGAACGAGAGAGTGAGATCTGGAGGGGCTAGGGTTTCGGGGAGAGCGAGCGAGAGCTGCGGGGGCCCGTTCTTATCCCCACGCCGGCGGGGGTGACGGGGTGCGTCGGCGACGGCCGCTCTGTAGCGACCGCGCTGGTCGCTACAGAGGAAGAAGGAGGGGGGGGGGGGGGTGGGCCTGGGCCTGCACTGTGCCAGCAGGCCAGGTAAGTGCACAGGGGCCCTTTCCCTTTTAATTTCCTTTTCTTTTCTGTTTTCTTTTTGTACTTTCTGTTTTATTTTATTTTTGGCATAATTTCTTTACCACAAAATGTGTGACGTGTCCCAAATATTATCTTGCAACATCCCATAAGTCCACAGCAACTTTGGGGATTTTTAGAAACTGTTTGCATTTTCAATTTGATTTTAAATTGCTTTTAAAATGCATTTAGTTTCTATTTTGGTTGGTGGGGTCCACTCCATGGGTTGGATGATGTTGTTCTCCTCAACAACATTTGATTTGGAATATTCCACACTGAGGCAACATTTTATTTTAGTTGTTTGAGGATTTAAATTTATCACATAGAATCACAAGGCATTTATAAGGGGAATTTGAAATGGCATTTGAATTTCAACTTGATCATATCCCACTTAGCAAAAGATTAGCTTAGTCATTTGGCCATTACTGTAGCTTAATTACAATCATCATTGTAGCATAAAATCAGGGTGTCACAGCGAAGGAGCCCATCAGCGACATCAGGGAGGGCGTCCTGCATCCATTCTCTTCCAAGGGGAAGGAGCCCATCTGCGACAACAGGGAGCACATCTAGAATCTGTGCTATTCTAATGGGAAGGAGCCCATCTGTGACAGGTAGGAAACCCATGTCATGTTTAATTATTTCACTCATGGTAAATGTATGGACTGCGCAGTTGAATTTCATCAATACCTGTTTCAACAGTAATATGTGGTTCCTGTTAAACCTGGTGTAGTTAACACATCCACTGTTTATTTCAGTTACGAATGCCTATTTGTGGTTGCTATTAAGCCTGTTGTAGTGAGCATATGCCTTGTTTAACTGTTTTTCCTCCTCGGTTGTTTGTAGTGGGCATATGTCCAGATTCAATTGCTATATAGTATGCCTTGTTTATTTCAGTTACTCACATTGTGAAGTTCTATATGTGCAAGTATGTACTTTCCAATTCAATTTCATCATACCAGGTTCAACAACCATATGTGGTTCTTGTTAAGCCTGGTGTAGTTAACACGCCCACTGTTTATTTTAGTTTTTTCACAATGTGATGTTCAGTTATACAATTTGATATTTAAGCACCAGCTACGTTCTATGCAATTTCAATAGTACCATTTTGAATGACTATATTTGGTTGATTTTAAGCATGTTGTAGTGAGCATATGCCTTTCCATTTTTATGTAACAATAACTAGTGTGCTTAAACCTGCACAATACCAGTTTGAATGACTATCTTTTGTTGTTGTTAAATGTTAAGCCTATTGCAGTTAACACACCTCTCCACTTCTTATTTGCTTAGATAGCGTGCTTAAACCTGCACACTGAAGCTATTATTTTGTGATCATGTTGTTTACCATGCATATATTCGGTTGATGTTTAGCCTGTCGTACATAACATGCCTTTCGATATACTTACCCATGACAATATTGGGAACGACTATTGTTTTCCATCGAAGTTAGTTTCATCACATGCCTTATATATACTCCCTCCACCCCATAGTATAAGATGTCAATACATCAAATATGTGAGTGTTTCAGATGTAATAAGATCTTATATACTGGGACATGGAATACTCTACTACGTCATTGTGCAATTTCAGTTTACCGTCTAATACTAACTTGTTGCTTGTAGGTACATATGTCAGTGGTAAAGATCCGCGCGTCGACCCTTTCTGCGTATGGGGCAATGAGATATTCATGAACCAATATCAAATGAGGAAACTAATAAAGATTGTTAATAAAATGGGATAAAATATGTCAATTAAACTATTTCTTTACACCTTATCCAAGACAACAGGGAACTGCAGGATGGTAACTAAGAACTCTCTACCCTTCTTTTACTGTCCATAATGAGTTGTTAGCTTACAAATTTACAATGTCTAAATCTTTTTTGTTTGTAGTGTTTCCCAAAGCAGTTTACTCAGGATTACCTCTCAAGCTACATGATTGGTGGACATGAAAATGTTTAAGTATATCTACCAGGCCACGATGACTATCTAGATGTCTTCATCAATATAGGGAAGGATGTGCGGTCCGTCATCACAAGGGGCTGGCCTAGAGTGGTGCGTGCATTCTGCATGGAGGAGGACACAATATGGGCATTCCGCTTCACCTTGTACGGCTCCCAGAATGTCTTTTGCCTCTTTCTTTACCGTATTTAATACAACTATGCAACCGAGGTACATCATTCTTTATTTGGTCCCCATGTAATTATTATTTCTTCATGTAATTCTTGAAATATGTACCTATGAATGGAATAATGCATTGGTTGTTGAACATATATCTATATAAGATGGATATGAAAAATGTTATAGACTACTTTCAAATTCAAATCCTGCAGAATTTTAAATTGCGGTGATTAAATTAGCGGAACAATATGCTCTGCATGTCATTACACCGCACACGATTTATAAAGCAGAACGTGTGAGATATACCTCATGATTCGACACGTTTCAGAGAGAGAAACCGTGTGTGACAATGCACACAATTGCCGTCTGAAAACCCCGTGTGATGTTAGACAATATCAGAAATTGTTCAACTGACCTAAATGTTTGTGATAGTATCCTTATCATACACACTTTATAATGTTCACTGTTTGTTATGTCGTATGCAGCCTGCATGATTACGACAGTTCGACCATTCGGGAATCTTGGTATATCGCAAACGACGTGGTAGGACAAAATGTGTGCGATAGTCTCCTTATCATACACGGTTTATAGTTATGAACTGTTTGTGATGGGGCGCACTTCGTAAACGGTGCAGCACAAAGTAGCGCGTGCGATGGTAATGCGATCTCACACAAGTAGCAAAGAGGGGCCGTATGGGAAATATGACATATCTCAAACGGTTGACAACTAACTCTTGTTTGTGATAGATGCGGACATCCCATACGCTTAGTTTTGCCAAACGTTTGCGTTCATCGATCACCATCGCTGAAGATTTTTCCGTGTCGTGTGGGATGGACCCCCTATCGCCCACACAGGCAAGGCAACAATTTAAAACTACATCGCGGAAAGGGGCTAAAAATCGTTTGTATATCACATCACTGCACCAGTGGAAGTTCAGTTGGCGAACACGTGGTCAAATTGATTGGCCACACTGAAAGGCTTAAAACCCTGGAATTTCCGCTTCCACCAGCACTCGCGGTAGAGATATTGCTTGCTTTACTCCCCCGTCTTACGACGGTTTTATCATGAACTACAACATGAATGGGATGAACAAGACACCGAATGAGTTGCTCGCCATACTGAAAACTGCAGAAGGAGGACTACAGAAAAATTGCAAGCAAGTGTTGCTTGTGAATAAAATTGCCAGTTTCAAAAATAAAAGCAAGTCCAAGAAGGGAAAGGGCCCTGGTATGACCAGCTCCCAGCATTGTCCCTGTGAGGAAAGGATGATGGAGACTATGATTCCCCCACAAGTCAGGATGAGACTCCCGATGAAAAATAAAAGAAGAGAAAAAATGGGGGAGGCCAAATGAGCTCACGATGAAAAATATGAGAGAAAAAGAGAGAAGGGGCAGTGTTACTACCCATTTACCACACTTGTGCCTCATAGTGGCACCATGTTCTTCATATAGAGAGTCTCCTGATTTGTCACTTTCATATACTAGTGGGAATTTTTCATTATAGAACTTGGCTTGTATGTTCCGATGACGGGCTTCTTCAAATGCCCGAGGTCTTCATTAGCAAGCAAGTTGGATGCACACCCACTTAGTTTCATCTGAGCTTTCATACACTTATAGTTCTAGTGCATCCGTTGCATGACAATCCCCACTCCTCGCATTGATATCGATTGATGGGCATCTCCATAGCCCGTTGATCCGCCTAGTTGATATAATACTTTCTTCCTTTTTGAATCCTTTGATCTCTACCACCATATTGTATTCCATCTATATGCTATATCCATAGCTCAAGCTCATGTATTGCGTGAAGCTGAAAATGCTAAAGCACAATAGAAGTATGATCAAATTGCCTAGTTTGACACCGGGGTGCTCGTTATTTATACTTATGCGATGAAGACTGAGTAATGCCAAGCTAATATAATAAAATGAGTTGGGATAACATTCTTTAAGGATCATATATTTTGAAACAGTAATGCTTATGCTTCTTATGTTCACGAATATTATTATGTTGATATCAATTACTTCATCATTTCTCAATATCTATGCCTGAAAGAGATTACATGTTGGGTAGCATGCCACATCAAAAATTCTGTTTTTATCATTTACTACTCGAGGACGAGTAGGAATTAAGCTTGGGGATGCTGATACGTATCCAACGCATCTATAATTTTTGATTGTTTAATGCTATATCTTGGATACTTTATATGTAATTATATGCCATTTTATATCATTTTTGGGACTAACCTATTAACCCAGTGCCTAGTGCTAGTTCCTGTTTTTTGCCTGTTTTTGGACTTTTCAGAAAATCAATACCAAACGGTGTCCAAATTGGATGAAACTTTACGGGGGTTATTTTTGGACATAAAGAGACCCTAGAAGCTTTGGGAGAAGGCCAGAAGATCCAAAAGGCAGCCACGAGCCTAGAGGGTGCGCCCTGGGGGTAGGGCACGCCCCCCGAGCTCGTGTCCCCCTGTTGTATCTTCCTGACCTAATTCGATTTCTATATATCTTTAATTACCCCAAAACCAATAAAGAGACACCCAAAACACATTTTCCGTCGCCACAAGCCTCTGTTCTTCTGCGATCCCATCTGGAGACCTTTTCTGGTACTCTACCGGAGGGGGAATAGATCATAGAGGCCATCTACAACAACCTTGCTGCCTCCATGATGATGTGTGAGTAGTTCACCATAGACCTACAGGTCCATAGCTAGTAGCTAGATGTCTTCTTCTCTCTCTTTGATCTTCAATACCATGTTCTTCGCGATTCTCGCGAAGATCTATCCGATGTAATCTTCTTTTACGGTGTGTTTGTTGGGATCCGATGAATTGTGGGTTTGTGATTAAATTATTCATTAATAGTAACCAAGACTTTTCTGAACTTTATTGCACGATTATTATAGCTTTATAATTCTCTCCGATCTGTCCGTTTGGTTTGGCCAACTTGATTGATTTATCTTCAACGGGAGGAGTGCATTGTAGTGGGTTCAATCTCACGCTGCTCTATATCCCAATGACAGAAGGGGACAAGGCACATATTGCATTGTTTCCATTAAGGATAAAACGACGGGGTCTGAACATATTGCTTGTCTTAATTTTTCTACATCATGTCATCTTGCTTAATTTGTTATTCTGTTTGTCATGAACTTAATACCATAGATGCAGGCAGGAGTCAGTCGATTGGTGAAGTAATAGTTGTCAGAAATCGGGCTCCGCAGACCCAAGAAGGATCGAACTCTGGGGCGTGTATGGAGATCCTTCCCAGCTCAAATCACAAGCTCGCCACCCCACAGCCAAGTCTCGCGGCATGCGTGCGAGCCAACGAGAAGACGAACACCAGAGATTTACCAAGGTTCGGGCCACCTTGCGGTGTAAAACCATACTCCTGCTTTGGTGGATTGGCCTCATGAGGAGGTTTGTGGATGAAGTAGTACAGTGGTTGAGTAACCTCGCGAGGGCTCTTGGGTGAGGGTGGATCTGATCCTCCTCTACGGTGGTGGCTAGCTCCTATTTATAGCGGGCCTGGTCCTCTTCCCTTATCGCACAGGCGGGAAGGGATCCCACAATGGCCAAATTCGAAAGGGGACAGGAGGTACAGCTTATCCTGACTAAAGGTGGTCTTCGCCAGCAAAGCAACCGGGCGTGACGCAGAGGTGGGATCGGCGATGACATCCGTCCTGTAGGGCTCATGGTAGTGGTCTCGTTGCACCGGAAGGGAAACCTTTGGGGGATCCCTTGGGAACCCGCGTACGTCCTTGCCTCTTTAGCACCAAAGAGGAAACTGTCCTCCCTGCGCCCGCTGGCGCCCACCTGGCCTTGGTTGTCACCGCTCACGTCATCCCAGCCTCATGAGGCCAGACATCGCATAGGAATCTCCGCTCCTCGGGAGGCAACTTGGGGAGTCCGCTTCTCTGGAGGTCTTGGCGTCGTGGTCTTGGCATCGCGGTCTTGGCGTCATTCTCTTCGCGAGGCCGAGGTCCTCACGAGGGTCTTGTCTTGGGGGGTCCGCTGCCAGGCCGTACCGGGCCATCGAGGTGGGCCACGCGCTGGGCCGCAGGCAGGCAGGTCTGGGTACCCCCGATCCCAGAACGCCGACAGTAGCCCCCGGGCCCAAGGCGTGCACGGGCCGTCTTTAGGGCGAAGCCAAGGAAGGGTGACCAAAGCGCCGCGGGCCTCAACCTCCTGCGAGCCAGGCCCGATGCGTGGCGCACGATGGGGCGTGGACGCCTCCACTTCCCCACCTCGCCTTCGCAACCGCCCCGACTGGCAAAGTCTGGCACGTGCTGCGGGGCCATTATTACCCGGAATGCGGAGAGGCGCCGGTTGGCCTCCAATCAGCTATAAATGGGCGAGGGAGATAGAGCCCCCTAGCCCGTCTTCATATTCTCGCCTCCTCATTCCAACCTGTCGCTTCCGCGGCCATGACTCCAGTGAGAAGGTTCTCTGCCGTCGAGAAGGGGAAGGGTCTCCTGGAGAGACTGGACTCGCCACCATCCAAGAGGGGCCGCGGCCGTCCTCGCAAGTACACCGCGACGCCGGCCGCGGTTCCTCAAGGGCGCGGGCGTGCTCCCGCGAGGGCCGGCGCTAGCTCCGGCGGCCGTAGAGAGGCTCCCTCCCGCGCAGGGGGAAGTGGTGGTCGCGGCGCCCGCGACCGGGGGGGGGGGGAGCTCGTGGCGGGCGTCCGACCGGCGCGCCCACGATCCCACACGGCCGACTTGGCCCAGGAGTTCGTGGTGTGGGTGGAGAGGCCGGCGATCACCTGGCTCCAGCTCCCACACTTCTTCACGGGGGCGCTGCCAGCCGGAGGGTCTGCCGGCTTATGGCTGCAGGCCGACGGCTGCTGCAGCGAGGCCTCGTGGGTGGAGGTCGAGGTTACACCCGCGGGCTACGTGTTCCTGAACCGCAGGTGGCAGACATTCGCCCGCGCCCGCGGCCTGTAGGGGAGGTGTACCCTCCACTTCAAGCACGATGGGGTGGCGACGCTCTTCATTAAGGTCTTCCGGGAGGACGGCAGGCGCTTGGGGTGCTGCCCGGAGGGCGACGGCGGCGACAGCGACGATCCCTTCGCCGAAGACGGCCACCGCGGTGCCGGCGTCCTCAGCGGTGAACTTGCCCTTGGCGACGGCCGCATAACCTCGAGCAGTAGCGACGCCTCCTCCGGGGGAAGCTCGAGCAACGATGACTACGACGAGCCGCCACGTCGGCGCGCCCGGACCAAGTAAGGCGGCGAGCTGCCACGGCGCCATGCCCCTGCCCCGGAGGCCGTCGAGCCGCCATGCTGCCACGCCACCGTCAAAGAGGAGGGGGACTCCGACTGAGGCGGGCGGCGCCGGAGCCAGGCCTCAGGAGTGGCGATCCTCGGGAGGCCGCCTTTTGTTTTTTTATTCTTGCATTTAAGAACCATGGAGTGCCCCGCGGGGGCGTGTAATGAACTATGGCGCTTGCGCCTTTATGTTAGCGTATTTTGCCTCGTACTCTAGTATTTATACTGCTGCCAATAGAAAGTCCCTGCTTGTCGTGATTAGGATAACTTAGCTTGGTGCACTCATGGCGGGTTCCTGAGTCACGAGATGCAGCTGCGGCAGTTCCTTTCTTCTGGACCAGATGGCTTCGGGGTCTCGAGAGGTGCCTTGGTGCCTTCTCGAGGCACCGCATCATGCGAAATTGCCGAAATGCACTTACATAGGGTTAGAGTTCCTTGGTCGACCTCCTCTCAGCAACCATTTGGATTGGAGCCCCCGAGCGAGGGTCGATCATCGCTGGTATGTCGGGTCGCGATGCCCGGCAAGGCCAGGAGGTAAGTGCTCCTGAGGCCGGGGTCTGAGGCAACATGCGCCTGTTGGCTCGCTCAGGAGCGTCGCGCGAGGATTAGAACGCCAAGGCTTGGCGAGGTGCACACCGTGTCCATCCCCCGCTCAGGGGGCGCACGCGCACGCGCGAGAGAGAGAGCACTAGCAGGTGCCAAACTTCTTAAAAACGAAACACCAAACGGGAAGCGCTGCAAGAAGAATAATCCCAACCCGTTTTTCCAACAAAGACGCGAAAACTCCAAGTTTCATTCCAAAAAATGGCAAATTGGGTTACAAAAGAGCAAAGAAGAGCCGCGTGCGGGACCTAAGCTAGTCTTCCCGCCAACGCGGAGCATGGGGCTTCCACTAGGCGTGGGCATAGTCATTGGAGGACCGTGTCATCCGCCAGCACGGAGCATGGGGCTTCCACTTGGGCATGGGTGGGGGCCCCTCCACATTCTCGGGGGACCCCGGACTTATACAGCCCACTCATTATTACGTGAGAGTGTCACGGGTAGAACTTCCGGAGATGCTGGATGTTCCAGGCATTCTGGATGGGGACCCCGTCCCGAGTCTCCAGGCGTACGGCGCCAGGCCTAGAGACGCGAGCGACCCTGAACGGGCCCTCCCACATGGAAGAGAGCTTGTGCAAGCCCTTGAAAGCACATTTGCTCCCTTGGTGCTTTTGGTAATTAATAACAACATATATGTCATTGAACTAATGTTTCCACTAAGCATATTTCAGGAAAAGTTCAATGATAGGGATGGCAAAAGGATTGTGGAGAAACCCCAAGATGCAAGGAAATAGGTTGGCAAAGCTTCAAGCAAGAGGACTCTACATTTTATTTTGTGATAAATCACTTTGAGTCCATAGGAAAGCCAATACTATTAAAAGGGGGTAAGGTATTGTTGGTGAACAAAATGCTCATACGTGCACAAGTGATAGTCACCAAAAACACCCACAAGCTCTTCCACAAAAGTCTGTCCAAAGTCAAATATCCAAAATCGGTGCAACCAACACTTTCCACTCGGTGACACCGATTCCCAATCTCAGACAGACCCATGCCAAACCCTAGCACATTGGTGCAACCGATTCCACTTTGGTGCCACCGAGTTTCGGTTGCCAACTTTCTGTTACCTCGATTCACAAAATCGGTACCACCGAGTTTGTTGGATCGGCGTCACTGAGTGTGCGCAATCTGACCGTTGGTCACCTAATTGGTACCACCGAGATTTATATATCGGTCTCACCGAGATTCAAAAGTTGTCACCTTTTGGTCACTTCGGTACCACCGAGATTAACACATCGGTGTCACCGAGTTGGTCACTTTAGGTGTAACGGTTTGATTTTTTGGGATGCCTATATATACCCCTTCACCACCACCCACTCGAAAGAGAAGCACTCAGAACTATTCCATACTTGCCCCATCTGATTTTCTGAGAGAGAGCCACCTACTCATGTGTTGAGATCATGCCATTCCATTCCAACCATATGAATCTTGATCTCTAGCCTCCCCATGTTGCTTTCCACCAATCCAATCTCTTCCACCAAGCCAAATCTGTGAGAGAGTGATTGTGTGTTGAGGAGTCTATCATCTTGAAGCACAAGAGCAAGGAGTTCATCGACATTACCGAGCCTATTACCTTTTGGAGGGTGGTGCCTCCTAGATTGGTTAGGTGTCGCTTGGGAGGCTCCTACTTCGTGTTGTGGAATTGAACCAAGAAGTTTGTATGGGCAAGGAGATCGCCTACTTCGTGAAGATCTACCCATAGTGAGGCTAGTCCTTCGTGGACGGAAGCCGTTATGGAATAGTCAAGGTTGCTACTTTGTGGACCCTTATGGGTGGAGCCCTCCGTGGACTCTCGCGACCGTTACCCTCCGTGGGTTGAAGACTCCATAAACGTGGACATACGATAGCACCACCTATCGGAACCACGGGAAAAATCTTCGTGTCTACAAATTGCGTTTGATCTTCCTTCCTACCCTCTACTATACAAGCTTGTTGTTACTTTCCGCTGCTATACTCTTAGACATCAATGTGTAGGGTGTGCTTGACTTGCTATGAATGCTAAAATCTGCCAACACTTAAAATTGGGTAAAAGTAGATTTTTATTTGGTCAAGTAGTCTAATCACCCCCCCTCTAGACATACTTTCGGTCCTACAAGTGGTATCAGAGCTTTGGTCTTCATCGCATTGGTCTCACAACCTAGGAGAGTATGGCGTCTAGTGAGGGAAATTATCACCGTAGAAGTCCGTACTTTGATGGCACTAATTTTGCTAGTTGGAAGCACAAAATGAAAATGCATATTCTTGGTCATAACCCCGCCATATGGGCTGTTGTTCGTATTGGCTTGCAAGGTGAATTCTTTGGTGATGGAAAGGAACCGGATCGTGAAGCGACCGCGGATGAATTGAAGATGTTGCAATACAACGCTCAAGCATGCGACATTCTCTTCAACTGCCTATGCCCTGAAGAATTCAACAAAATCAGCCGTCTCAAGAATGCAAAAGAGATTTGGGATACTTTGGTTGATATGCACGAGGGAACCGAGTCCGTGAGAGAATCCAAGTTGGATGTTCTTCAAAGTCAGCTTGACAAGTTCAAGATGAAGGATGGTCAAGGAGTCGCGGAGATGTACTCTAGGCTAGCTCTCATCACCAATGAGATTGCCGGCTTAGGAAGCGAAGAAATGACTGACAAATTCATCATCAAGAAGATACTTCGAGCTTTGGATGAGAGATACGACACCGTGTGCACATTGATCCAAATGATGCCCAACTACAAAGATCTCAAGCCTACGGAAGTCGTTGGAAGGATTGTTGCTCATGAGATGACACTCAAAGACAAAGAAGAGCTTCACAACAAGTCTAGCGGTGCTTACAAAGCCACAAGTGATGCTCCCGCAACTTCAAGCAACAACCTTGTCACCAATGAAGAGATAAGCCTCATGGTCAAGAAATTCAACAAGTTCTACAAGAATAGAGGCAAAGAACAAAGCTCCAACTCAAGATATGAAGAGAAGCGTTCGTCAAGTCGTTACCGCAATTGCTACAATTGTGGGAAGCCTGGACACTACTCCAATGAGTGCACGGCTCCCTACAAACGAAGAGAATAGTCACCTAGAAGACGAAGCTCAAGGAATGAATCACCTCAAAGAGAGAGAAGGAGTAGAGATGATCGTTATGAACGAAGACCCTCAAGGAGAAGTAGGGATTCGGAGAAGAAGGACAAGTACACCAAGAGCTACACAAGAAGAAAACATCAAGCTCATGTTGGTGAATGGGTTTCCGGCTCCGACTCCGACAACAACTCCGAGAGAAGCTATCACTCCAACTCTAGTCAAGATGAAGGTGTTGCCGGACTTGCACTAGTGACTACCAACTCCTATGATCTATTTTATTCACCAAATGAATGGAGTGGAAGTTGCTTCATGGCTAAAGGCCCCAAGGTATCACACCCTGAGTATCTTGATTTCAATAGTGATGAAGATGATTTGCTTTGTCATGATGACTTGCACTTTGATGAAACTAGTGATGTTAGTCAAAATGAACTTGATAATTCTCATGCTAGTCAAGATAAGTCATTTGATGATGATAAGATGAAAATAGAACAACTAACTAAAGAACTAAACACTCTTAAGTTAGCCCATGAATCTACTCTCGAAGATCATAGAGAGCTTGTAAGGACTCATGAGAAGCTACGCTTCGAGAAGCTCAACTTGGAGCAAGAGCATGAGTTTCTTAAAGCTATCAATGACGATCTCCGAAAGAAGACTTCATCTTATCTAGCCAAACGATTAGTCTTGTCTACATTCATGCCACAAATTAAATCTAAACAAGCTAGTAACAAAGGCAGGAAAGGTTCTTCATCTAGTAGCAACAATAAAAATGTGAAACCTAATGATGTTGCTTCTAGTAGTTCTATTGATTCCACTAATGATGATTCTCTTGCTGGGTGTAAGCAATTTGAGGAAATTTTACGCAAGCACGGAGGATACCGGAAGAACCATGGCATTGACTACTTCAACGCAAATGGAGTTGAATGGGAAGAAGGTCAATACCACAAGCCCAAGTTTGTTCCTCAAAAGGAGAAGTATGAAAATACTCCTCCCAAGGGAACAAA
The DNA here is from genome assembly GCA_039707655.1 of Elymus sibiricus. Lineage (NCBI taxonomy): Eukaryota > Viridiplantae > Streptophyta > Magnoliopsida > Poales > Poaceae > Elymus > Elymus sibiricus. The sequence goes on from CM077673.1 coordinate 242,228,861, forward strand.
CACTCAATATGACCTTCCACCACAAGACAACAAGCTCAAGGGCAAGAACAAGCTTCAAGAGGACATTGACTCATATGAAGATGAATCCCAAGCTTTGGTGGAGTGGGTTCCCAAGGCTACTTCAAGCTCAACTTCTACAAAGGCTACTTCAACACCAAGGATCCCCATCAAGTTGATGTGGGTCCCCAAGAAGAAGAACTAGAGAGTTCTTGAGGGGTGACTCCGCCAATGAAATTCACTCACATTCATTATTGGCAAGAACAAGTTGCAATCAACGTCAACATCATGTAATAGTTCAAGGAGTCGCACATTCCCTCAAAGGTAAGCAAGGGACAAGGTAATCAACAAATCAATGGACATTATCACACTTGCTTTACACTCTATGTCCATAGATATCCTTGTATTTGTCTCTTGTGTGTTGGGACTAACCCATGTAGGTGAGAAGAGTAAGGAAACAACAAGGATGCTCCCAACTCATGGTGATCTTCATCAACCTTGAGCATCCACCACCACTTCTCCTACATGAAGTCTTCATCGACAAAACCCAAGGTTAGTTTATCCCTCCTATGGGGGGATATCATATCAAGGGGGAGATTTACTCTAAGACTTGAGTCAAAGCATCTCATAGTATGTGACAACATTAAATGCTTTATGTAAAAGTGGTAACCCCACTTGTGCTTAAACGATGAGTATGACCTATGATCAAGTATTCTTACTTGGCTCCTAAGTCAATATACTCATATATAGATGACCCCGTCATCGCCAAAATGCTTGATAGATGCTAGTATGTATGTGTATGTTTGCCATGTTTTCATTTGACATCTTATTGTGTGAGCATGTTGGTCTGCATTTATTTTCTCATTCGAGGACATCCAATTGTTGCTATTTGGCATTTTGATTTCTCTTTTGCCAATTGGATGGACAAGAATGCCTAGGACCACTCTCTAGCTATCTATGTTTTCCCACCTCATATTCTATTCATGCTGCATCACAAAATTTGAACAAGGACTTTTCGATCCCTCTGTGTGAGGAGCACTCGGAGTTCCGTATCGACAAAGGACTGACCATTAAAACCTCCCAAGTGCATCTCGGTGGAACCAATCCAAAATCTCGGTCTCATCAAATGCCTAGGGTTGATCTGGTTTTCAATCTCGGTAGCACCGATTCCATATTCTCGGTTACGCCGAGTTTCCCTGTCAGCTGACAGTTGAGGAACTCGGTGACACCGAAAATTTAGAATCGTGTCACCGACAGCCGAGGGTATATAAGAGGCGGACCCGACCTTTGAAAATTCCTTCAAATCGTCGCCCCCTCCAAAACCCTACGCTGCCGATTCGTGACCCCTGGTCATCGCCTTTGCTTCCCCGTGTGTCTCCGCTGCTGGGAATCACCGCCGCCGATGGAATCATCACCCCCGTCACCGCCGTAGCGGATCCGTCGCCAAGTTAGGGTATGGATCCGGCCTTTCTTTGCGCTCCCCGTCCGAATCTTGCGCATTGAAGTTTATTCCATCGATAATCCACCATTTGCAAATCTCTCCATCCACTGGAAATCTCATTAGATTAGCGAACCGAAAATTTTTAGGTTTAGTTGCCCGCAAAATCGCATCTCGGTGATACCGAGTCAGAAAAATCGGCTCCACCGATTTTATTTTTGTGCTACTGAGGACAGTACTCGGTGAAACTGAGTGGCAGTTTTTGGTCCGACCGAAACTGCTGCCAAGTTTCTGTTAAGGGTATTGCGAGTCTCGGCAGCACCGAAAGTTTTGACTCGGTGACACCGAAATTCCTTTTTGCAGTGAACTACATCTAAGGTTTTTCTGTTCAAACTTTCAAATATAGCTGCATTTTGTGATGACTTATCTTCTTTTACTCTTCTACACTCTATTCACAGGGTCAGATATGGCAGAAGCTGAAGACAGTCAGAATGATCTCCGAGAGCAGAATGTTGACATGAGTTCAGGCACTAGTCCTGAGTCTAGTTCCTCTTCAGATCCAGGCACCCCCAGTTCTCATGGGTTGCCGAAGGCTGCTACTAGGGCCAGGAAGAAACAGAATTCAGATGAGGAGGATTCTGATTTTGTGCCAGAGGAAGTTCTTGCCTAGAAGCAAGACAAAGCTGCCAGGAAGTCTGCAAATGAAGCCACCTCTTCCAGGAGAACTGTCAGCAAGACATATGCCCCTCCAGAGGCTATGAGAGCACCTGAGAGTGCTAGTGCTACCATGACCATTGAGCCCCCAAGGAGGTCATTACCCAAGAAGGCAGGAGAGAAGAAGCATGCCAGAAAGAGGATTGTCTATGTCACTGGCAGGGCTACATCCATGTATGAGGACCCAGAGGAGACTGCTGCTGCTGCTGCTGAGGAGGAGGAGGAAGAGCAAGTTGTCAAGGCCCCTCCCAAGAAGAAGCAGAAGAAGCTGTTGGCAGATGCTATGTGAAAGCAAGGTCCATCCAAGAGCACCAAGTCTGCCCCAAAGAAGGCTACTGCCAAAAAGTCCAAGAGGTCATCCAGACAGATTCCAGCTTCTGAGAAGAACAAGGGAACTACCTCCAGAGATATGGATGAGGATTCCATGTCTGCATTGATGAAGCTCAGACCACACCTTCCAGAGCACAATGCCAGCCACCTGCTTGCTGAAGACATGAAGAAGAGGAAGCATTCTGGTTTGAGGGCATGGAGAGCAATTGATCCATATGCCCAAAGGAGAAAAACAGCTCTGGATTACACGTTCTACACCAAGGAGCAACAAGATTTCTATGAGACAATCTTGCTTGACAAAAGCCCAGCTGTGAGTGACATGAGATACGTTGACTGGAAGTATATCAAGGCTAATGAAGATTACTTTCCAAATGTCCAAGACAATTTTCATTGCATTGGCCTAGATAAATTTTTGGCAAAGAATTCACTACATGGAACGATGAGATGATCATGCAATTCTACTCCACTGCTCACTTCTATGGAGATGGTAGAATTGTATGGATGACTGAAGGAGCAAGATATGAGTCTTCTTTTGAGGAATGGGCTACCATCTTAGGAGTCCCAGAGGTGGAAGATGGTGACTTGGATGTCTATTCTGAATCCAAGGAGAGCCATGATGCTATGAAGAATATGTACAATGAGATCCCTGCTGCTAACTTGAAATCTCACAAGTTAGGATCCATTTACTTCCTCCAGGCTAGCCTCCGCACAATGAACACCATCTTGAGGCACACATTGATGCCTAAGTCTGGAGATGACAAGATGATCAGAGGCTATTCCATCAACATGCTGATCCATCTGGATAGACACACCAGGATAAGGGTGATGGATCTGATTGTGGAGATAGTGAAGAGGGTTGCTGCTGATCAGAAGTGCTCATGCTGCTATGCACCCTACATTCAGATGCTTATCAACTCCAAGCTGGAGAAGCACATCTTTGCTCTTGACAGACCCCATTTGCCCCTACAGCCAGATTTAGAGGACAACATTGTGGTGATGGACCCAGAACATCCCACATCAGCTGCAACTCAAGCACAGGCAGAGGCAGAGGTAGCTAGAGCCACTAGTGCTCAAGTCCCTATATCCAGGAACGAGCAAATGGATCTCTTGATCTCAACCGTTCAATGCATGCAGAAGGATATCAAGGACATATTGGAGAACCAGAACAGTCTTGTCAGGATCTTTGAGAATAGAGTCAAGACCCTCAATGACAAGGTGGATGGGCTGACCAAGACCTTGAATGAGCTCAAGAAGGAAGTTGACTCTGTGCCTCTTCCTCACTCTACAGATGATGATGATGATGATGATGAGGATGACTCTCCTCTCAGGCCAGGCACACACTTCATTACCCAGGCCAGATCAGCCACAGTGCCAGCTCCAGAGTTGAGGCCTTCTTCATCAGCACCTGCTACAGTCACCTCAGCTCCTCCAGTGCCTCCAGTTGCAACTCCAACTCCATCCATGACGTCTGCCGACATCTTCGCCGACGCAGTTCTCTCGACTCCTTCACCAGCTACCGGAGGAGATTAGCCCAAGAACGATTAGCTATATCTCTTTGAAATTTTTGGTAACTTGTTGCCAAAGGGGGAGAAGTGTATATAGATCTTTAGGCTTCGAGTGAGAGAGCGTTTGTTTTTTATCGCTTTTTCAAAAACATTTGGTCTTTTGCTTTGGATGTGTGTATTGAACTATGTGGTGTTTGATCATACGCTTAATGTGTGTTGCTACTATTTCCTATCATTATGATGCTTATGAGATGATCATTCACCTTTGCTTGATTGTGTTGTGCTATGATATTAACTCTTCTTATTCTCGCACACCACCAAGTAGTATGTGACATGGAAGAAGTGCCCCATGTACCTAATCGATTGTGCATTTGCATTCAAACGCAAATCTAAAATAATGCACAAATTTAGGGGGAGCTCTTGATTATCACATACTTCTCAAAGCGACGATTATATTCATTGATTATATCATATGTCGAAGCTTTGATCTATATGTGGTCATCAATTACCAAAAAGGGGGAGATTGAAAGCACATTTGCTCCCTTGGTGGTTTTGGTAATTAATAACAACATATATGTCATTGAACAAATGTTTCCACTAAGCATATTTCAGGAAAAGTTCAATGATAGGGATGGCAAAAGGATTGTGGAGAAACCCCAAGATGCAAGGGAATAGGTTGGCAAAGCTTCAAGCAAGAGGACTCTACATTTTACTTTGTGAGAAATCACTTTGAGTCCATAGGAAAGCCAATACTATTAAAAGGGGGTAAGGTATTGTTGGTGAACAAAATGCTCATACGTGCACAAGTGATAGTCACCAAAAACACCCACAAGCTCTTCCACAAAAGTCTGTCCAAAGTCAAATATCCAAAATCGGTGCAACCAACACTTTCCACTCAGTGCCACCGATTCCCAATCTCAGACAGACCCATGCCAAACCCTAGCACATCGGTGCAACCGATTCCACTTCGGTGCCACCGAGTTTGGGTTGCCAAATTTCTGTTACCTCGATTCACAAAATTAGTAGCACCGAGTTTGTTGGATCGGCGTCACCGAGTTTGCGCAATCTGACCGTTGGTCACCTGATCAGTACCACCGAGATTTATATATCGGTCTCACCGAGATTCAAAAGTTGTCACCTTTTGGTCACTTCGGTACCACCGAGATTAACACATCGGTGTCACCGAGTTGGTCACTTTAGGTGTAACGGTTGGATTTTTGGGGATGCCTGAATATACCCGTTCACCACCACCCACTCAAAAGACAAGCACTCAGAACTATTCCATACTTGCCCCATCTGATTTTCTGAGAGAGAGCCACCTATTCATGTGTTGAGATCATGCCATTCCATTCCAACCATATGAATCTTGATCTCTAGCCTCCCCATGTTGCTTTCCACCAATCCAATCTCTTCCACCAAGTCAAATCTGTGAGAGAGTGATTGTGAGTTGAGGAGTCTATCATCTTGTCGGGACCTTGATCCTAAGCCATAAGAATCTAGCATGTAACACTTCACATTACTTTGCGGCCTCACGCACGGTTATCACCATGGCTGCCACCTTACCTGGGCCGGGACCGTTTGCGCCTTTTGGCTCACGAATGTGAATATGTCGCTAGGATTCAAATGTCAAAGAACCTGGGTCGACATGACTAGTCATAGAACCCAAGTAGCACATCCGTACAGGGACAGGCATACGTAACCCAACAATGCAGGGGTTGGCCTCAGCGTGTGTAGACGAGTCATAGCAAGCTACAGGGACTCCATTACGCCATGGGACATAAATGTCATCAACTGCGCGTAGACGAGTCATAGCAGGCTACATGGACTCCATTACACTGCGAGACATTTCCCCGAAGGGACACACACAGCAGCAAAGAAGGATAAATGCCGGTCAATCAATGTGTCCGGAGCAGTAGCAAGCTACCAAGGCTCAGTGGAAGCACAAAGAGGCATTTCCCCATAAAAAGTACTACTAGAGGCACACAACTAGGTGTCGAATCCCATACATACCGTTACACGTCACACGTACGCACGACATGTCCGATATGCATAGATACAACTATGGCATCACAATATAACCATACAACAACACAACATTTATTTAGAAGGCTCAGAAGAGCCTTACATAATATGTTCATACAGGTAGGGGTCACATGACCCGACACTCAAGTCATACAAACATGTTCATACAAACCAAGCGGAAGCTTAAAGCTGTCTGAGTACAGACAGTTGAAAGGTAAAAAGGCATTAAGCCTGCCTATCTAAAACCCATCACAGGGCATCAGATCATAGCTGGGATACCAGCTACTCGGCGTCGTCGACGTCTAGATAGAACCCACCAGATGGGTCCATATTCTCATCTGCAACAGTTATTAAGCAAACATGAGTACAATTGTACTCAACAAGTTTTTAAAGCAGACCTAAGCTATTCATGCTCATGTTTCAACAAGGGGAGTAGTGTGGTTTATGCAGCAAGCCAACTTTGACTCTTGGCTAGCCTATACTACGACTACCAGTTCTTTGAACAAGTTTTGAGATGGCCCACACGAGTCCACTAACACCACATCAATACACCACCATGGATCCGCTCCCATCACCCATGAGAGTGCCATCCACGGTACTCACACTTGTCTTGAGTCTTTTAAGAGTAACCATCAAGTTATCTATGAACAACATAAGTTCTCCAAGTAGTCCATATCCGAGGACGCGGCTATTCCAACAGATTCATTACCCTGCAGGGGTGCACTTCTTCACACACGCTCTCGCCACTTATCGCTGTGTGCTCATAAAACCAGGCACCTCGGCAACCTTCAAGCGGAAGCCCAGCGAGGGAGTCGGCCACGACCGTCAATCACACAAGACCCTAGTCCAGGCTATCGCCTATTTGAGACTAAACCCGCACGGAAGTCCAGCCGAAGTTTCCGCTACGGCCTCAAACGATGTGCGCAGGGTTCCCAAGCCCACCGTTCGGGTGCCACTTGGTACACCGTGCCACTGCCTACCGCGCCGTAGCCCACCCCTAAGGTCAGCGCTACGCACGGCCTCCAGCATGGCTACAAACACCAGAAACTACTTGCAACTCCTGGACACAGGACTAGGCGGTTGATAAGTCGAGAGGAGTCGAGTTACCGGAACCCAATGTGTGGTAGTAACTAGTCTTGGATCACAAACACGGAACTCAGTTCCTTAGAATGGTCCCAATGAGACAACCCGCTATGTACTCCTACACAGCCTCTCATCGCTACCTTTACCAAATCGAGTTCATCATTTAGTTCATCACGTCAGAACAACACTGTTTCACTCCGTTTCATCAGCCAGATGAATCAGACCTGACACAACTCTAAGCATAGCAAGCATAGCAAGCAGAGCAGGTAAAGCACAACATGGCTCAAGCATCTACCAGGTATGCTAGGTTGCATGGTTTAGCTATTTACTGTGACAATGACAGGTCATGCAGAGGAATGGGTTCAACTACCGCAACAGATAGACAGTAGAAGCGTTTGTCCTAATGCAATAAACAAGAGCAGGTGCGAGAGACTGGGATGTTCTCGGTATGATCAATGGGGTTGCTTGCCTTGCAAGTTGGCTGGGAGGTACTCTCCTTCAGGGGGATACTCGAGGGTATTTGATGGAGCAGAACCTACCGCGACAAATACGGAGTAACAATCAATACACGGCAAGTGCAACAATATGATGCATGATCATGACATGGCAACATGCTATAGATGAGCTAATGCATCTATCATTAGAGTTAAATGGAGTAAGTTCGAATATAGGTTCAAAATTGTTCTCCATATAATATTCCACATATTGCATTATTGCAAAATGTCAATGTTCATCTATCTAGGTTGCTCTAACATGCATGATGATAGCACCAATGGATTCCTTGGATTTTTCTGATACTTTTTCATATATAAATTATTTCAATCTGAACTACAAATTATTTTCTATGATTTTCTAAAGTTTTTAGCATTTTCTGGAATTAATTTAAATCAGAAGATCATTTATTGCGTCAGCTCTGCGTCAGCATTGTGTCAGCAGTCAGCTGGCCGTTGCCAGGTCAAACCTGACAGCCAGGGCCCACCAGTCAGTGACACAGGGCTAATCCCCGGTCAAACCAGAGACTAATTAGGCTTTGACCCCCTGTGGGGCCCTCTGTCAGCGACTGTTAGTCATGCTAACCACGGGAGGTTAGTCCCTAATGACGTCCACATCGGACGTCACCGGAGTTTCGCTGGCGGCGACCAAACCGACGGCGGCTTTGCGCCAGAATCGCGTGAACGGCGGCGGTTGGACGCGCGGAGACCACCAGGAGGTAGCCCATGCTGGGCCGCATCTAGCTAGAGGGTTAGATGGCCACGGGGCTGCCGGAATCATCGCCGGCGGCGACCTTGGCGGTCGCCGGCGTTCGGGCGCCGATCGAGCCGGTGCTACAGACAGCTAGGGGACGAACTGGCGGCACCTACGGGGACGTGCTCAGGTTCGAGCTTAAGCCACCGTGGCTACGGCATCATCCTCGCCGGCGGCGAGGAGCTCTCGGGCTCGGTGCAGCGGCGTCGAAAGCTTGCTCGGGGACGGCCTGGAGACGGCGAATCCACAGCGGCGGTGGTCGGAGCCGAGGAGGAAGAAGACGTCGATGGCGGCGATGGGGAGCTTCCGGCGATGCTTGGCTTGGTGAGGAGCAGCAGCAGGTCGAGACGGAGCTGATGAGCTGTTCGGGGGCGAGAGGGAGGCGCTAGGGAGGCATGTCTACGGCGGCGGCGATGCGGGAGCGGCAGCCATGGCGACAGCGGCGAGGGAGAGCGGAGAGGGGCGACTGAACGAGGGGAGAGCGGTCGGGGGGCCTCGTGGCGCTTCAAGCGACCACCAGCAACAAGCAGACGAGCAGGAGGTGGCGAGGCAGCGTCGGCGCCGCGCCACGCAGCTGCCTGTCCTCCTGGCAGAGGAGGAAGAAGACCCCCCTGTCGTTGGTGGGCTGGGCCGGCTTCCCTCCTGGGCCAGGCACATGTAGGCTTTCTCTTTTTAATATTTTCTTTTCTGATTCAGTTCTGACATTTGTTTTGTCATTTTTGTCAGGGCTCAAACCTAGCTCCAAAAATACCAATACATTTTCTAGAGTGTAGTTTGAATATTGCAAACCTCCTCAAAATGTTTTAGCATTTTTGAAAGACTAAAATAATTGTAATGCTTTATTTAGCAATTTCAGTAGCTTTAAAGGCTTATTTTAAAATGTTAGCACTGTTGTGAAAATTCAAATGTCACCTGAAATGTTGTTTCCAACATTTTTCAATAATAGTGAACATTTTTAATGGCCCTATGATGGGCATTTTGGATTCATTGAAAAACTCAATTATTTGAATTGGTTGATTCCAGTGAGGGGTTTTGGGTTTTGTGTTATTCCCCAGTTCATGTTGATGCAAAATTTAGACATGATGCACATCTTAGCTAGCACAAGCAAGGGAAGACTAGGGATGTGACAACTCGTCCCGAGATTTGGAAGTCGTCGGGAAGAGTGCGGGATACTCTAGTCGAAGACGGTCCTACCTTTCCCATGTGGCTTCCTTCTCGGAATGGTGTGACCACTGAACCCGAGAAACTTGATGTTTCGACGTCGAGTGGTACGCTCAGCTTGATCGAGGATACGAATAGGGTATTCTCGATATGTAAGGTTATCTTGGAGATCAAGCATTTCGTGGTTCACTTCGCGGATAGGGTCCGAGAAGCAACGCCTGAGTTGCGAGACGTGGAAAACATCATGAACCTTGGAAAGATGCGGTGGAAGTTCCAATTGGTAGGCAACCTCTCCTCGTATAGCAAGAATGCGAAAAAGGACCAATGTAACGAGGAGCCAACTTGCCCTTGATACCGAATCGTTGGGTACCCTTCAGAGGTGTAACCCGAAGGTAAGCCTTCTTGTCAACTTCAAAGGTCACAGCCTTATGATGACGATCATATTGGCTCTTTTGACGAGATTGGGCTGTTTTCAACTTTTCACGAATAATGCGAACTTGCTCTTCTGCATCCTGGATCATATCCGGGCCAAGGAGTTGCCTCTCTTCGGTTTCTGACCAGTTAAGAGGTGTTTGACACCTTCGTCCATAGAGAACTTCAAAAGGGGCTTTGCCCAAGCTTGACTGATAACTATTGTTATAAGCAAATTCGGCGAACGGAAGACATTTCTCCCAATTCATGCCGAACGATATAACACAAGCTCTAAGCATGTCTTCCAAGATTTGATTGACTCGCTCTACTTGACCACTTGACTGTGGATGGAAAGCAGTGCTAAAGGATAGATGAGCTCCCATAGCATTCTGGAAGCTTTCCCAGAATCGGGAAGTAAAGATACTTCCACGGTCTGAGTTGATCTCTAGGGGAACACCATGAAGAGACACTATTCGAGAAATATATAGATCCGCTAGCTGACTAGCAGTTAGACTCTCGCGAACAGGAAGAAAATGAGCCACTTTGGAAAGATGGTCAATGACCACAAAGATAGCATTATTCCCTCTCTTGGTCCTGGGAAACCCGATGATGAAATCCATACCGACCTTGTCCCATTTCCATTCAGGAATAGCTAAAGGTTGAAGGATGCTAGCAGGCTTTTGATGTCCTACCTTAACGCGACGACAGACGTCGCAGTTAGCAACGAACTGACAAATTTCTCTCTTCATTCTGGTCCACCAGAACCTCTGGCGTAGGTCCTGATACATTTTGGTACTACCAGGATGAATCGTGAGAGGAGAATCATGAGCCTCCTTAAGGATCAGCTGTCGTAGATGTTGTTTCTTAGGAACCACCAAGCGATTCTGGAAGAAGACAACACCCCGATCATCTATCGAGAAGCATTTAGCATTACCTCCTTTAATGTTCTTCTTGATCCGGGAAATCCCGGTGTCATGCTTCTGGGCTTCTATGATTTGATCCATAAGAGTAGGTTTCGCCACCAAGGTGGAAAGGAATCCTTGAGGAACAATGTGTATATTTATCTTTCGGAATTCCTCATAGAGAAGCGGTTGACCTTGTTGTAACATCAGATTGTTACAATAAGACTTACGACTTAGTGCATCAGCCATGACATTGGCTTTCCCCGGGGTGTAAGTTATCCCTAAGTCGTAATCTATGATCAACTCAACCCACCGTCTTTGCCTGAGATTCAAATCCGGTTGGGTGAAGATATATTTCAGACTTTGGTGATCAGTGTAAATCTCGCAACGATTACCTAAAAGGTAATGTCGCCATGTTTTAAGTGCATGGACTACAGCTGCAAGCTCAAGATCATGTGTTGGATAATTATCCTCATGTGGACGCAACTGTCGAGAAGCGTATGCAATCACATGACGATCTTGCATGAGATTGCAACCTAATCCTTGTCGCGAGGCGTCGCAATAGATAACAAAGTCCTTAGAAAAATCTGGTGGCACCAATACGGGAGCAGAAGTCAGGCGTCTTTTCAGTTCCTGAAAACTGTACTCGCATTGTGGGGTCCACTCGAACTTTTTATCTTTCTTGAGGAGTTCAGTAAGAGGTTTCGCAACTTTGTAGAAGTTCTCGACAAAACGGCGACAATAGCTCGCTAAGCCAAGGAAACTCCAAACTTGCTTAACCGATTCAGGTTGAGTCCAATCAAAGACGGCCTGAACTCGCTCGGGATTGACAGCAATGCCCTTGCCAGAGATTACATGACCTAGGTAGGTCACTTCTGGTAGCCAGAATTCACACTTGGAGAATTTGGCATACATGCGATGCTCTCGAAGTTTCGTCAATACCAGCCTAAGATGCTCGGCATGATCTCGTTCGTTCTTTGAGTAGATGAGTATATCGTCGAGGTAAACCATGACGAACTTATCCATACACTCCATGAAGATCGAATTCATCAAACAAGAGAAGGTGGCTGGAGCATTGGTTAATCCAAAGGACATGAAGGTGTACTCGTATTGGCCATCACGAGTAACAAAAGCCGTTTTTGGAATGTCCCCGTTCCTGATTCTGATTTGATGGTATCCCAACCTCAAATCCATTTTGGAGAAGACTGAGGATCCAGCAAGTTGATCATACAAATCGTTGATCCTGGGGAGCAGATACTTGTTCTTGATTGTGACCAGGTTCACTAGTCGGTAATCTACAACCATCCGGTCCGTTCCATCCTTCTTCTTGACGAAGAGGACGGGGCAAGCCCAAGGAGAAGAACTAGGGCGGATGAATCCCTTTTTCAAGGCCTCATCGAGTTGTTTCTTTAGCTCGGCTAGTTCTAAGGGTGCCATCTTATAGGGTCTTTTGGCTATTGGGACAGTCCCTGGAATGAGGTCTATCACAAACTCTACATCTCTGACAGGTGGAATACCTGGCAGTTCCTCTTGGAAGACATCCGGGAAGTCACGGACCACCGGAATATCCTCAAGCTCTGGAAGAGGGTTAGCATTGAGAGAATAGAGTTGGCACTTAGCCACTCGAGTTGAAAAGGTGACTATCTCACCTGAAGGATCTGTAAGTTGAACATTCCTAGAACGAGTATCAATCTTGGCATAATGAGCTGACATCCAGTCCATTCCCAAGATGATATTGATGTCCGAAGACTTCAAAGCTATCAAGGAAGCTAAGAAGACTAACCTATCCACAAGAATCTCATTGTCATGGCTCACTCTAGAAGTTTGCCATTTTGATCCAGGAGTCTGAACTACTAAAGGAGTAGGCATATCACAAAAGGTCATGTTATGCAGCTGTGCATAACTTTCTGAGATGAATGAATGAGATGCACCAGTGTCAAATAGAACAGATGCTGGATGACTATTGACAAGGAGCGTACCAAGCACAACGTCGGGGTCATCATGGGCCTCTTGAAGGGTGACATTATTCACACGGCCACGAGCAGGAGTTGGCTTCACGTAGTAAGCCTTGCCCGGCTTACCACGTCCGGCTGGCTTGGCGTTGTTCTGGGGACACTCGCGAGAATAGTGTCCAGGCTCTCCGCATTTGTAGCAGATCACAGTTGAAGACCTCGGAGCAGCATTAGCAGCATTTCCACCATAGGGCTTGGCTGGAGGGTTGTTCTGATTTGGGCGAGGCGCCTCATAGGATGGCCTCGCAGTGTACCTTGACGGCAGAGCAGTGTTGGGCACCCACACCCGGCGCTTATGGGAACCTGAGCCGGATGAGGAGCTGAAGTCACAAGAGTGCTTCTTGGTTGCCTCGTAGTCGGTCTGACCAGTCTCGGCATTAATAGCCTTATTGACAAGAGCCTCGAAGGTAGCGCACTCATGCAGACGCAGATCACGACGGAGCTCGGGGTTAAGTCCCTTGCGGAACCTAGCTTGCTTCTTGGCGTCAGTTGACACTTCCTCCAGTGCATAGCGTGCTAAGTTGCCGAACTCACGGCTGTAAGCATCCACTGTCAGCTTACCCTGAGTGAGGGCACATAACTCCTCTCTCTTGCGGTCCATCAGACCTTCAGGAATATGGTGGGTGCGGAAAGCACTGCAAAAGTCTGTCCATGTAGTAGCGGGGCCCTCTGGGCGCATAGCCTCATAATTTTCCCACCACTGACTGGCGGGTCCTTCAAGGAAGTATGCGGCAAAGTTAACCTTGTCCGCTTCAGCCACATTCGCAGAACGGATCTTGCGAGTCATGCTGGAAAGCCAATCATCCGCATCAAGGGGGTCGATGGAATGATGGAACTTTGGTGGATACAGCTTCACGAAGTCATTGAGTGACATTGCATCATTACGCTCATTGCGGGGAGGGCGTGCTGTATTCTGCTCAATACGCTCTAGCAGCCTGTTGGTCTCTCTCTTGTTGCGTTCTGCCTCAAGCATCACCTCCGCCAAAGATGGCAGGTGAGGCAGGTTCTCTTGCCTTGCTCCACTACCCTCGCCCTGCTCATAAGCAGGAGCGGGGTTGTTCCTGGTGGAAACCATCCTGGGATAAACAAAACCCACATCTTAGACAAGGAAGACAACAACTCTAGGATAAGAGATACAGAATATACTGAACAACATGGAATGCAGGGTAAACACCCGAACAACATGGTACAAGCAAACTGCTATATATACACCATGATTCATACACACCCTGATATAGTTCAGTACAAACCCAAGCTGAAGTACAAGCTAGTGAGAAGATAAAGCAACTCATCGGAGGCATTACAAGCTTCCTATACATTATTTTACTACACCTCCGGAACTCAACTCACACCTCAGTCATATTCCACAAGACGCGCAGGACTGTGGAATTACAACTGCTACCATACTACTACCTCCACTCACGAACTCAAGCATCTGTGTAGAACATCTCATACAGGTTACCTCCGTGACCTGGAAGCTGAACCTGAGGGTCTGGAAACACCCTAGCCTGAGATCCCTGAGAACCATAAGGGCACGGATGTGGCCTAGGTCCTCTCGCTGGCGGCAGCAACGGTCCTCGAAGAGGAGTGATGCCTCCAACATCGGGCCAGTCTACGCGAGCGGGCAGATGAGTCCGAAGCGGGCTCAGCATACCCATATCTCCATAACCTGTCTGAACGACTGGAGCTAACTACGTCAAGGCTGTCCAAAGACGTCCACGGGTAGCATAAAGCTCCGCACGAAGAGCACGTGCATCACGATCCCCGTTCTCTAACAACTGAGTAGTCACCTGAAGCCTAGGATCCTCATGAGAGTGATCATAGTAGGCTGCAGCAAGATAACCATCCTCTCCTCCTAGTGTCGCTGGATTATAGCAGAACTCTGTGTTCTGAAGTAGTCCATGGTGAGCTCTCATAATGGTCAGCATCGTGTAGGCGGCCTCCTGAACTGCCATATCAATGGTGACACCAAATCCATAAGCCCAATGAAGCGGCTCCGTGGCTCCAGGGTATGATGGATAAATCCTGACAGTGCACAGATACTGGCTCTGGTTGAAGTCGCGGTATTGCTCCTCCACGATATATTCCGGGTACCAACGATAATCGGTCTCCAACATGACTCTAACCAACATGGCCGGGTGACCCGGTACATCGATGCACCTGGTCAAATGGACCACTTGACGAGAAGGACAAGAAGGCATCTGAAACAGAGGATAATGCAAAGTGCATTAGAGATCCTAGCAGAAATCGGACAGCATAACGACTGAAAATGCTCAAAAACAATTTTGAGACATCCTGAAAAGATTGGATAGCATAGCCACTCAACTTTCTAGCATCAAGATTCTAACCAAAAGATTGTCGCATAGAAGCAATACTGGAAAACTGGAATTGACTCTCAAGCAATTTAGTCTACAAGTCCATGGTTAGTAACTCGTCATCCTGAGAGGTAGATAAGAAGCCTAGCTCTTAACCCCGTAGAAAAGAAGAGGGTGACTCAGAATAGAAGGACTCGGGAAGAGGAGTAAAAAGAGCCTTACGTTCCCTTCCACAATCAATTCCCTTACATAACTAAAGCATTTCTAGACTCAACTTCGACCAGTTTGGCTTGGTAATCCTACAGTTAGTCAGGCTCTGATACCAACGCTGTCGGGACCCCGATCCTAAGCCATAAGAATCTAGCATGTAACACTTCACATTACTTTGCGGCCTCATGCACGGTTATCACCACGGCTGCCACCTTACCTTGGCCGGGACCGTTTGCGCCTTTTGGCTCACGAATGTGAATATGTCGCTAGCATTCAAATGTCAAAGAACCCGGGTCGACATGACTAGTCATAGAACCCAAGTAGCACATCTGTACAGGGACAGTCATACGTAACCCAGCAATGCAGGTGTCGGCCTCAGCGTGTGTAGACAAGTCATAGCAAGCTACAGGGACTCCATTACGCCGTGGGACATAAATGTCATCAACTGCGCGTAGACGAGTCATAGCAGGCTACATGGACTCCATTACACTGCGAGACATTTCCCCGAAGGGAAAGACACAGCAGCAAAGAAGGATACATGCCGGTCAATCAATGTATCCGGAGCAGTAGCAAGCTACCAAGGCTCAGTGGAAGCACAAAGAGGCATTTCCCCGTAAAGAGTACTACTAGAGGCACACAACTAGGTGTTGAATCCCATACATACCGTTACACGTCACATGTATGCACGACATGTCCGATATGCATAGATACAACTATGGCATCACAACATAACCATACAACAACACAACATTTATTTAGAAGGCTCAGAAGAGCCTTACATAATATGTTCATACAGGTAGGGGTCACATGACCTGACACTCAAGTCATACAAACATGTTCATACAAACCAAGTGGAAGCTTAAAGCTATCTGAGTACAGACAGTTGAAAGGTAAAAAGGCATTAAGCCTGACTATCTACAACCCATCGCAGGGCATCAGATCATAGCTGGGATACCAACTACTTGTCGTCGTCGACGTCTAGATAGAACCCACCAGATGGGTCCATATTCTCATCTGCAACAGTTATTAAGCAAACATGAGTACAATCGTACTCAGCAAGTCTTTAAAGCAGACCTAAGCTATTCATGCTCATGTTTCAACAAGGGGAGTAGTGTGGTTTATGCAGCAAGCCAGCTTTGACTCTTGGCTAGCCTATACTACGACTACCAGTTCTTTGAACAAGTTTTGAGATGGCGCACACGAGTCCACTAACACCACATCAATACACCACCATGGATCCGCTCCCGTCACCCACGAGAGTGCCATCCACGGTACTCACACTTGTCTTGAGTCTTTTAAGAGTAACCATCAAGTTATCTATGAACAACATAAGTTCTCCAAGTAGTCCATATCCGAGGACGCGGCTATTCGAACAGATTCATTACCCTGCAGGGGTGCACTTCTTCACATGCTCTCGCCACTTATCGCCGTCTGCTCATAAAACCAGGCACCTCGGCAACCTTCAAGCGGAAGCCCAGCGAGGGAGTCGGCCACGACCGTCAATCACACAAGACCCTAGTCCAGGCTATCGCCTATTTGAGACTAAACCCGCACGGAAGTCCGGCCGAAGTTTCCGCTACGGCCTCAAACGATGTGCGCAGGGTTCCCAAGCCCACCGTTCGGGTGCCACTTGGTACACCTTGCCACTGCCTACTGCGCCGTAGCCCACCCCTAAGGTCAGCACTACGCACGGCCTCTAGCATGGCCACAAACACCAGAAACTACTTGCAACTCCTGGACACAGGACTAGGCGGTTGATAAGTCGAGAGGGGTCATGTTACCGGAACCCAATGTGTGGTAGTAACTAGTCTTGGATCACAAACACGGAACTCGGTTCCTAAGAACGGTCCGAATGAGACAACCCGCTATGTACTCCTACATAGCCTCTCATCGCTACCTTTACCAAATTGAGTTCATCCTTTAGTTCATCACGTCAGAACAACACTGTTTCACTCCGTTTCATCACCCAGATGAATCAGACCTGAGACAACTCTAAGCATAGCAAGCATAGCAAGCAGAGCAGGTAAAGCACATCATGGCTCAGGCATCTACCAGGTATTCTAGGTTGCATGGTTTAGCTATTTACTGTGACAATGACAGGTCATGCAGAGGAATGGGTTCAACTACCGCAACAGATAGACAGTAGAAGCATTTGTCCTAATGCAATAAACAAGAGCAGAAGCGAGAGAGTGGGATGTTCTCGGTATGATCAATGGGGTTGCTTGCCTTGCAAGTTGGCTGGGAGGTACTCTCCTTCAGGGGGATACTCGAGGGTATTTGATGGAGCATAACCTACCGCGACAAATACGGAGTAACAATCGATACACGACAAGTGCAACAATATGATGCATGATCATGACATGGCAACATGCTATAGATGAGCTAATGCATCTATCATTAGAGTTAAATGGAGTAAGTTTGAATATAGGTTCAAAATTGTTCTCCATATAACAATCCACATATTGCATTATTGCAAAATGTGAATGTTCATCTATCTAGGTTGCTCTAACATGCATGATGATAGCATCTATCTAGGTCAAACCTGACAGCCAGGGCCCACCAGTCGGTGACACAGGGCTAATCCCCGGTCAAACCAGAGACTAATTAGGCTTTGACCCCCTGTGGGGCCCTCTGTCAGTGACTGTTAGTCATGCTAACCACGGGAGGTTAGTCCCTAATGACGTCCACGTCGGACGTCGCTGGAGTTTTGCCGGCGGCGACCAAACCGACAGCGGCTTCACGCCGGAAACGCGTGAACGACGGCGGTTGGACGCACGGAGACCACCATGAGGTAGCCCACGCTGGGCTACATCTAGCTAGAGGGTTAGATGGCCGCGGGGCTGCCGGAATCGTCGCCGGCGGCGACCTTGGCAGACGCCGGCGTTCAAGCACCGATCGAGCCGGTGCTACAGACAGCTACGGGACGAACTGGCGGCACCTACGGGTTCCTGGGGACCCACTGAGCACGCTTACGTGCTCAGGTTCGAGCTTAAGCCACCGTGGCTATGGCAGGATCCTCGCCGGCGGCGAGGAGGTCTCGGGCTCGGAGCAACTCGGGCCTACAGGCGGCAACCGACGGGGGAGAGAGGGGGAACGGGGCCAGCAGCTCACGGCGGATGCAGCGGCGTCGAAAGCTTGCTCAGGGACGGCCTGGAGACGGCGAATCGGCGGCGGCAGTGGTCGGAGCCGAGGAGGAAGAAGACGTCAATGGCGGTGATGGGGAGCTTCCGGCGATTCTTGGCTCGGCGAGGAGCAGCAGCAGGTCGAAACGGAGCGGATGAGCTGCTCGGGGACGAGAGGGAGGCACTGGGGAGGCGTGTCTACGGCGGCGGCGATGCGGGAGCGGCAGCCATGGCGACAGAGGCGAGGGAGAGCGGAGAGGGGCGACTAAACGAGGGGAGAGCGGTCGGGGGACCTCGTGGCGCTTCAAGCGACCACCAGCAGCAAGCAGACGAGTAGGAGGTGGCCAAGGGAGCATCGGCGCCGCCCCACGCAGCTGCCTATCCTCCTGGCAGAGGAGGAAGAAGACCCCCTGCCCCTGGTGGGCTGGGCCAGCTTCCCTCCTGGGCTAGGCACAGGTAGGCTTTCTCTTTTTAATATTTTCTTTTCTGATTCAGTTCTGACATTTGTTTTGTTATTTTTGTCAGGGCTCAAACCTAGCTCCAAAAATACCAATACATTTTCTAGAGTGTAGTTTGAATATTGCAAACCTCCTCAAAATGTTTCAGCATTTTTGAAAGACTAAAATAATTGTAATGCTTTATTTAGCAATTTCAGTAGCTTTAAAGGCTTATTTTAAAATGTTAGCACTGTTGTGAAAATTCAAATGTCACCTGAAATGTTGTTTCCAATTTTTTTCAATAATAGTGAACATTTTTAATGGCCCTATGATGGGCATTTTGGATTCATTGAAAAACTCAATTATTTGAATTGGTTGATTCCAGTGAGGGGTTTTGGGCTTTCTGGTATTCCCCAGTTCATGTTGATGCAAAATTTAGACATGATGCACATCTTAGCTAGCACAAGCAAGGGAAGACTAGGGATGTGACACATCTTCAAGCACAAGAGCAAGGAGTTCATCGACATTACCGAGCCTATTACCTTTTGGAGGGTGGTGCCTCCTAGATTGGTTAGGTGTCGCTTGGGAGCCTCCTACTTCGTGTTGTGGAGTTGAACCAAGAAGTTTGTACGGGCAAGGAGATCGCCTACTTCGTGAAGATCTACCCATAGTGAGGCTAGTCCTTCGTGGACGGAAGCCGTTATGGAATAGTCAAGGTTGCTACTTCGTGGACCCTTATGGGTGGAGCCCTCCGTGGACTCTCACGACCGTTACCCTCCGTGGGTTGAAGACTCCATAAACGTGGACGTACGATAGCACCACCTATCGGAACCACGGGAAAAATCTTCGTGTCTAGAAATTGCGTTTGATCTTCCATCCTACCCTCTACTATCCATGCTTGTTTTTACTTTCCGCTGCTATACTCTTAGACATGCATGTGTAGGGTGTGCTTGACTTGCTATGAATGCTAAAATTTGCCAACACTTAAAATTGGGTAAAAGTAGATTTTTATTTGGTCAAGTAGTCTAATCACCCCCCTTCTAGACATACTTTCGGTCCTACAGCCCTCCATGAAGAGGACCCGCCTAAAGATGAGGTCTCCGACTTCGAGGGTCCTGGGGCGGACGCTATGGCAGTGGTAGCGCCGCAGCGCCTGCTGGTACCTCGCTGCGTGGAGCGAGGCTTGGCGGAGGGCTTCCTCCCCGAGCACGAGATCTGTCCCCCGTGAGGCTTCCTGACGCTCCTCGTCGAATGCCAAGACCCGCGGGGAGCGATGCTTGACCTCGTGCGGGAGGACCGCCTCTGCCCCGTAGACGAGAAATAACGGGGTCTCGCCAGTGGGCTTAGTCGCGGTGGTGCGGATAGACCACAACATGGACAGAAGCTCACCGAGACAACCCCTGCCGCAGGCCTCGAGCTTCTTCTTGAAGCTCCTCGTCTTGAGGCCCCTCAGGACCTCCACGTTGGCGCGCCACTGAAGCGTAGCATATCTGCATTCCAAGGTTAGCACAATATGTTCTAAAGAGACTGCTTGTAAACTGCGAGCCATTGTTGGTAATGATGCGGTTGGGGACACCGAAGCGGCTCACGAGGCCCTTGATGAACTTGACGGCCAAGCTGGCAGGAATGGTGCGCACCGGCTCCACCTCCGCCCACTTGGTGAACTTGTCGATGGCGACGTAGAGGTAGCGGTAGCCGCCGGCTGCCCGAGGGAAAGGCCCCAGTATATCCAGCCCCCAGACCGCGAAAGTCCAGGAGAGCGGGATGGTTTGGAGGCCCTGCACCGGCTGATGAATCTACTTGGCGTGAAACTGACAGGCCTCGCAGAATCGTACCAGCTCGGTGGCGTCGCGGAGCGCTGTGGGCCAGTAGAAGCCGCTGCGGAACGCCTTCCCCACGAGGGTGCAGGACGAGGAGTGGTGCCCGCAATCGCCAGCGTGGATGTCGGCCAATAGCTCGCGCCCCTACTCCTCTGATATGCACCGTAGTGAGACGTCGTTGGGGCGCCGGCGGTACAGCACGCCGTCCTCCAAGGAATAAGCAGTGGCTAGGCGGACCACGTGCTCCGCGTCCTCCTCCTTCTCCGGCAAGGTGTCGCGGAGTAGGTACGCTTTGAACTCCTCGGTCCAGTCGCCGTCCTGCAGTTCCAGCGCTAGGAGCAGACAGGCTCCTAAGGCCAGACCACAGGCCGGGGCGCCTGAAGGCGGGGCCGGTGGCAGCTCCTCCTGAAGCGATGTCGTTCCTGCGGCCAGGGGTGCCGCCGATGGCTTGAAGAGCCTCTCCTCAGAGACGCCAGGCTCCTGAGGCACGTGGCGCGATGCCCTCTTGGCGATGTCGACTGCTTCCTTGTTCATGCCGCGCGGAACGTGCTGCAATTCCAAGCCCTGGAAATGCTTTTCAATTTTACGTACCTCTT
This sequence comes from Elymus sibiricus, assembly GCA_039707655.1. Taxonomy (NCBI): domain Eukaryota; kingdom Viridiplantae; phylum Streptophyta; class Magnoliopsida; order Poales; family Poaceae; genus Elymus; species Elymus sibiricus. The sequence goes on from CM077673.1 coordinate 242,250,181, forward strand.
CCAAGTACGCCTCCATGTGCTCGTCCTTCGGCTTGTACTCCTTGTTGGAAAAGTTGACGAGGAGCTAGGATTCACCCTTGATGGTGAGGCGCTTGACCCCCAGGGCGGAGGCGGCCCTGAGACCAGCGATCAAGTCCTCATACTCCGTGATGTTGTTCGAGACCTTCTCGCCATGTTGGAAGCAGAGCTGCATGGCGTCGGGGAGATGAGCACTAACCCAGCCCCTGCGCCCCGCCGGGCAAAGGCTCCGTCGAAGTGCATGACCCAGCCGTTGGGCGCCTCAATGCCAGGCACGAGGGACTGGCCCTCATCTAGCCCACTGTCAGGAGCGTCTGTGCACTCCGCCACGGAGTCAGCGAGGGCTGCGCCCTTGATGACCCTGGTGGTGCTGAACTCCAGGTGGAAGGCCTGCAGCTCGATGTTCCACTCTACAATTCTTCCAGCGGCGTTGGGGCTGCGCAACACTTTCTCCAGGGGATATGCGGAGACGACCTTGATGGGGTGGCCCTGGAAATAGTGGCGCAGCTTCCTCGAGGCGACAAGGAGTGCGAGCAGGAGCTTCTGCTGCATAGGGTAGCGTGCACGCGCGTCCTGCAGCACAGTGCTGACATAGTACACCGGGGGCTCGACGAGGGACGAGGTGTTGGTGTCGCCCTGCTCCTCATGATGCGCGAGGGACTCGGGTGTCTTGCGGGTCGATGAAGTGACGAGGGCCTCAGGAGCGCCGTCCTGAGGCGGCGAGCGTTGCACGGCCTCGCACGGACCGCCTTGCTTCGCGCTTGCGCCGGCGTGCTCCTCTCGGACTGCCACGAGCGCCGCGCTGGCCGAGTGGGGGTGCCGCCAAGTAGACTACCAGGGGCTCGTGAGGGCGAGGTGCCACCATGACGGGCGGGCTCCTGAGGTACCGCTTGAGGTCCTCGAAAGCTGCGTCTGCTTCAGGGGTCCACTCGAAGGGGCCCTTCCTCTTCATGAGCTTGAAGAAGGGGAGGGCGCGCTCGCCCAGCTTGGAGATGAAGTGTCCCAATGAGGTTACGCAGATCGCTAGCTTCTGCATCTCCTTGAGGGTCTGAGGGGGCCGCATTTTCCCGATCGCCTTGATCTTCTCTGGGTTTGCCTCAATCCCTCGGTGTGATACCAAGAAACCAAGTAGCTTGCTGGACGGAACCCCGAAAACGCACTTTTCCGGGTTAAGCCTCAGGTTCACCCGCCGCAGGCCGGCGAACGTCTCGGCCAGATCCTCGATCAGGGTCTTTGCCTCTCACGACTTGACCACGATGTCATCGACGTACGCCTCCGCGTTTCTCCCGAGCTGCGGCCCTAGGGCGATGCGCATCAACCGCTGGAAGGTCGCGCCGGCGTTCCGCAGTCCGAAGGGCATGCAAGTGTAGCAATACACGCCGCTCGGGGAGAGGAAAGCCGTCTTCTCGACGCCCCCATTGTCATCTTGATTTGGTGGTACCCTGAGAAAGCATCCAAAAAGCATAGCAGATCGCACTCGGCGGTGGAGTCCACGATCTGGTCGATGCGTGGGAGCGGGAAGGGGTCCTGAGGACAAGCCTTGTTGAGACTCGTGAAGTCGACGCACATGCGCTCCTTCCCACCCTTCTTGGGGACGATCACTAGGTTGGCCAGCCAATCCGGGTGCCGTACTTCCCTAATAACTTCGGCTTCCTGCAGCTTGCTGACCTCTTGGACGATGAACGCTTGCTTCTCTTGTGCGTGCCGTCCTGCCTTTTGTTTCACGGGGCACACATCGGGGTACACCATCAAGTAGTGCTCGATCACCTCTCTCGGAACGCCCACCAGGTCGCACGCCTCCCACGCAAACACATCCTTGTTAGCGCGGAGGAAGTCAACCAGCGCCTTCTCTTGCTGCGGCACCAATGGTGAAGGTGGGGCCCGGGCTCCCGTCGTCGACAAGCACCTACTTCGTCTCAGCCCGGTCCTGGGAGAACAACTGCTGCTTCTTAACGGGCGCGGACTCCGGAGCCCGCGTGACGCTCTCATTGTCGGGGCATGAGGTCGCAGCTACCTTGTAGATGAGCTTGAGGGCTCGTACCACGTCCTTGGTGTCTCCGGCCACGGTGAGGATGCCACTGCTACCAGGCATCTTGATGATGTTGTAGCCCGGGTGCGTCGCCGCCATGAACCTGGCGAGGGCCGGATACCCCAGGATGGCGTTGTACAGAAGGCCGATGTGGGCGACGTCGAAGTCAATCAGCTCGGTGCGGTAGTTGTCGCGAGTGCCAAAGGTGACTGGGAGGCGCACCTGCCCCAAGGGGATGGCGGACCCTTCGACCACCCCTGTGAAGGGCCTGAAGGGCGCGAGCTGGTCGTAGGGCATCTGGAGCATGTCGAAGGCCTCGACGGAAAGGACGTTGAGGCCGGCGCCACCATCAATGAGGGTCTTGGTGACCGCAATGTTACTAATGGTGGGCGTGCACACCATGGGGAGCGCACCGGCAGCGACCGTCGTCCTAGGATGGTCTCTGGAGTCAAAGGTGATGTCGGTCTCCGGCCTCGTCGTGCTCCGCGGGGCCTCCGCTCGCGGCTGGGCTGCGCCTGCCTGGCGGAGAAGCTGCTTGACGTGGCGACCGGACGCGAGCGCCTGCAACCCGCCGAGGATGCAAGCGACAGCGGGCACGGCCGGGCAACCCGCGGCGTCCCCACGGGCCACGAGCCGCCGAGCATGGGGAGTTGCACCCGCCATGGAGAAGGCGAGGCGAGGGCGGAGCGCGGCTAATGAAGAAGGTGCTTCGAGACACCTCTACCTGGCACGCCAAATGTCGGAAATCAGGTTTCGCAGACCCAAGAAGGTTCGAACTCTGTGGCGTGTACGAAGATCCTTCTCAGCTCAAATCACAAGCTCGCCACCCCACAGCCAAGTCTCGCCGATTGCGCGCGAGCCAATGAGAAGACGAACACCAGAGATTTACCCAGGTTCGGGCCACCTTGCGGTGTAAAACCCTACTCCTGCTTTGGTGGATTGGTCTCACGAGGAGGTTTGCGGATGAACTAGTACAATGGTTGAGCGACCTCGCGAGGGCTCTTGGGTGAGGGTGGATCTGATCCTCCTCTACGGTGGTGGCTAGCCCCTATTTATAGCGGGCCTGGTCCTCTTCCCTTATCGCACAGGAGGGAAGGGATCCCACAACGGCCAAATTCGAAAGGGGACAAGAGGTACAGCTTATCCTAACTAAAGGTGGTCTTCGCCTGCAAAGCAACTGGGCGTGACGCAGAGGTGGGCTCGGCGATGATATCCGTTCTGCAGGGCTCGTGGTAGTGGTCTCGTTGCACCGGAAGGGAAACCTTTGGGGGATCCCTTGGGAACCCGCGTACGTCCTTGCCTCTTTAGCACCAAAGAGGAAACTGTCCTCCCTGCGTCCGCTGGCGCCTGCCTGGCCTTGCTTGTCACCGCTCACGTCATCCCAGCCTCATGAGGCCAGACATCGCATAAGAATCTCCGCTCCTCGGGAGGCGACTTGGGGAGTCCGCTCCTCTGGAGGTCTTGGCGTCGTGGTCTTGGCGTGGTGGTCTTGGCGTCATTCTCCTCGTGAGGCCAGGGTCCTCATGAGGGTCTTGTATTGGGGTGTCCGCTGCCAGGCCGTACCGGGCCGTCGAGGTGGGCCACGCGCTGGGCCGCACGCAGGTAGGTCTGGGTACCCCCGATCCCAGAACGCCGACAATAGTAGTAGATGCAAGATAGTTTTGGTCTACTTGTCACAGATGTGATGCCTATATACATGATCACTGCCATGAATAAAGTCATAACTATTCGCTTTTCTACCAGTTTCCCAACGGTAATTTGTCTACCCACCATATGCTATGTGTTCGAGAGAGAAGCCTCTAGTGAAAACTATGTGCCCCGGGCCTATTTAAATTATATTGCTAAAACCCTAAAAACCTTGCTGCAATTATTTAATTTTTATTTCCTTTTACTTTTTATATATCTATCTCTATTATAATATATCCTTGCAAGTAACGAGTTCAAGGGGATTGACAACCCTCTTGCCCACGTTGGGTGCAAGTGTTTGGTTTTGTGTGTGTAGTTGCTGATGACGAGAGTTTGCCTTGATTCTCCTACTGGTTTGATAACCTTGGTTCTCACCGAGGGAAATACTTATCGCCACTATATTGCTTCACCCTTCCTCTTCGGGTAAAAACACAACGTAACTCACAAGTAGCAGAAAGAATTTCTAGCGCCGTTGCCGGGGAGATATCATCAAATTCTCATCAGGCTCCTTAAAAGCACAAACATATTTCTATTTTCTTGTTTACTTGTTACTTTTCTTGCTTTGTCGCTATGTCTCAAGAAAATAACAAATTATGTAACTTCTGAAATACTAACAACAATGGTTTTATTAGTACTCCAATATCACCCGCCACTCGTGCCGAAGCTTATGATAATAATGTCGCTTTGCTAAATCTTGTTATGAAAGAATAATTTGCTGTAAGTCCTAATGAGGATGCTGCTTCCCATCTTAATACCTTCGTTGAATTATGTGATATGCAAAAGAAAAACAAAGTGGATAATAATGTGGTTTAGTTGAAATTATTTCTTTTCTCACAACGAGATATAGATAAACTTAGTTTTCATCCTTGCCACGTAATAGTATTGAATCATGGGATAAGTGTATGGATGCTTTTATTTCTAAGTATTTTCCTCCCGCTAAGATTATCTCTCTTAGGAATAAAATTATGAATTTTAAACAACATGAGCAACAACATGTTGCACAAGTTTGGGAGAGAATGAAATTAATGATTAGAAATTGTCCCACTCATGATTTAAGCTTATGGATGATAATACAAAAAATTATGCGAGTCCAAACTTTGTGTCGAGAAATCTTCTAGACTCTGCTGCAGGTGGTATTTTCATGGAAATTACATTGGGAGAAGTTACAAAACTTCTGGATAATATCATGACAAATTATTCTCAATGGCACACAGAACGAGCTCCAACTAGTAAGAATGTAAAGTCTATCGAAAAAATCGCTACTTTGAGTGATAAAATAGATGCTCTTATGAATATGTTTGGTAGTAAAAATGCTCATGTTGATCCCAATGATGTGACACTATCTACTTTGACCGAGCAAATAATGATTCTATTGATGTGAATTTTGTCTCTAGAAATAATTTCAACTATAATGCTTATAGACGGAATTTCAATCCTAGACCATATCCCAGAAATTCCTCTAATAATTATGGTAATTACTATGGTAATCATTCAAATAATAATAGTAATAGGATGCCTACTAATCTTGAGAACACCATTAAAGAATTTATTAGTTCTCAAAATATTTTCAATACTATGGTAGAAGAAAAACTACATAAAGTTGACGATATGTCTGGAAACATGGATAGGATTCCTCATGATGTGGAAACTCTTAAAACTAAAATTTTGCCACCTAAGCATGACATTAATGAGTCTAGGTTGAGACCTAAGCGAGAGTTCCTAGAAAAGGCTATTCCTCCCGGTTTTTATCATAATCATGAGGAAGTTATTAAAATGATTGATGTTTCACCTGTTGAATCTTTCTTTAGTAATATAAAACTTGCTAAAAAATAGATTGGAGATGAATCAACTTTATCTAGAAGGCATTCCAATTGTTCGGAGGGTGATGATCTTAATGATAAAAATGGAAAAAGTGGGTTTGGAGAGGTCAAAACTTTACATAGTGATGCACCCACTAGTTTGGATTACAAGGACTTCAATTATGATAGTTGTTCCTTGATTTAATGTATTTACTTGTTCCAAATCATGATAAATTCACCTAATGCTTACGAACAAAATAAAGCTTTTACTAAACATAATGTAGAAGCTATGATAAAAGCTCGTGAAGAGAAGCTTGAATTAGAGGTTTCAATACCTAGAAAGTTGCATGATGAATGGGAACCTACTATTAAAATTAAGCTTAAAGATTGTGAATATAATGATTTGTGTGATCTTGGTGCTAGCATTTCTACTATACCTAAACCTCCATGTGATGTGCTAGGTCTCACCGATATAAATGAATATTCCCTCAGCTTGCATTTATGGGATTCTACTATTAAGAAACCATTGGGTAGAATAAATGATGTTCTTATTATTCCTAATAGAAATTATGTGGCATGTATTTCATAGTGCTTGATATTGAATGAATTCTGTCTTGTCCTATAATACTTGGTAGGCCCTTCCTACAAACTATGCACTACTCCAGGATGGTCCAAAGACAACACATGTATGAGAGACCCATCGACGATACTGTTTGCGATGTAAATCATAGTGTGTGCGATGTAACATAAAAAAAGCACGTGTAATGTTACAATATCACACACATTTCAAAAACATAATTGTGTGCGGTGTCACGCAAATAGTTTTTGCAGAAATTATGTGTGTGATGTTGCCTATTATTGCACATGGTTTGAAAAAATGCAAATTTGTGTGATGCATTGCACACGGTTTTTACAAATGATGTGTGCGTGATGCAGTGCATCATTGCACACGGTTATTATAATGCAACCGTGTGTGATGCCATGCACACAGTTTTGGCAAAAAGTGTGTGTGTGATGTAGCATATCATTTCACACGATGTTAAAAACACAAACGTGTGTGATGTCTTTGTCGAGCCAGTGGATACCGGGGTACCACGGCCCATCTGCTGTGGCCTAGTCAGCGACACTTGGAGGGACCAACTCAGGAGCAGCCCACTTCAAGGTTCTAGAGTCCCAAAGCATCTCGCTAGGCGCTGGCCCCATGAGGTTTCCCTCTCTCCAAGCAGGGGCGCTTCAAGACACTTCTCCCCAAGCCGTAGGTGGCCTCACGAGGCCCCCCTCCACGAGGATGGTTCCTGTGAAACCCTTCGCCCGGCGGGACCACACGGCGCTGGTCGTGCGGTCACATGATCGCCACATAGATGACGTCCCGCGCTGGCAGAGGTGGAAAGGACCGTGCCAATGGGTGTGGACAGAGAGTCTTTCCTCTTTGGTGATAAAAGGGTGGCAAGCTGTTGTCCTCCTACAAGGCGAGCCCCAAGAATTGCCATTTTGGTGCAAGGAGACCAATGCGACGCTGCCCGCCAGAACGGGCGTCATCGGCGAGCCCATGAGCGCGTCGTGGGCAGCACCTTTGCAGAGTGAAGACCACCTTTTGTCAGGATGGACTTGGCGCTTGCCCCCTTTGAATTGCCCCCTATGGCTGCCCTTTTCCCGTCGATATTTTTGGGGAAAGAGGACCAAGCCAAGATAAGTGGGACACAAAATCCCTAGTAGAGGAGGGACCCATTCAACCCATCGATAGCCCAGTCATTGAGCTCTAGCTCTCGTTGGAAGCCTTCTTCCACCTCGAGCTTTGTAACACTTGTGCAACTTGAGGTCAAATCCACAAAGCAGGAGTAGGGCTTTACACCTCATAGTGGCCCGAACCTGGGTATACCCGCGTGTCCTTCTTGCGCTCTGTGTGCATAGCCTCGCCATGGCCATGGTCAGGTTGTAGATTGCGAGTAGCTCCTTAGTGTTCGAACCAGGGTTCTTGGAGATTTTCCCTTAGTCCCAAAACCAATCTCCGACATTTGGCACGCCAGGTAGGGGAGCCGCTTTCGCATCTTCATCCTCGACTCTGCTCGACATCAACATGGCCAAGGCACGCCACGAGAGGTACGCGCATAGGGCCCAGATGGTTAGCACGGAGCCCGTCGTCAAACATCGACCGCTGCAGGCATCCTCGTGTCGCCACCGAGCCCGCGGCCGGGGAGGCTCAGGCCTCCTCTGCCCATCCTTCTGTGCAGACACACCCTTCGCCCGCGCGCACCGCCACTGAGTATTCACACGGTCGCCATGGCTAGCCAGCTCCACAGGTCGCGCTCCTCATGGTGCAAGAGCTGCTGCGCCACCGACCGACTCCGGCCGGCTATGACGCATGGCTCGTGCCCATCACCGAGCTTGCCAACACCGCCAGAGATGCCCCGACTCTCACCAACTCCCGGCCTCCTCCTCCGTCGCATGGTGCAAGTCCAGGGCAAGATGCACCTCCTCCGCGCAGCGAGGGCGATGGGCATCGTTGTGGTGCACGCGCCCAGGAGCCGCCCCAAGGAGCATCTTCGCCGCCCCACACAGATCCAAGCTGCCAGATCATCCGCCGCACGGCCCCTGATGCACGCTTGATCCTCGAAAGGCAGTGCAAGCGCCAGAACCGCACCTTCCAGGATGTCGCAGCGACCGGGTATCAGAACCGTGCTGCCCTCACCGGCGGCGTTCCTTCCAGTAGTGGGGGCTGTCGCGCCTTTACTCGTAAGCTACTGATAACCCACAAGTATAGGGGATCGTAAGTCTTCGAGGGAAGTAGGTCACACCCTGTGTTTGTACCACTTTGCTATGCTATGGTTTTATAAAATTTGAACCAATTTAAAACTTTTTGAATGCTTGTGCTTGTTGGATTGTTTGCTATTTGCTTGAATGTTTGCTTGAGCTTAATTCCTCCAAGAATCTTATTCTCTCTAGAACTCATCTACTTGATCCAAACTGTTGCCCAATGATCATACCATGTGTATAGGACCTAAAGCTATTTTTTATCAAATATTATTTTGGCCAAAAAGAATTTATTTCAATTAGGTTTTCAAAACCCCCTGAGTTGAGATTTGTACTACAAGTCCTCAATTTGGGTGGATTGTTTTGCCCCAAACACTTTATTTGGAACGTACCATATATATGACTTCCCAAAACCACCAAATATTATTTTTAAGGTTTATTTTCCTATTTTATTTAAAGGCTTTTATTAAGGCTAGAAATGGTCTTTTATAGGGGAAAATTACTTTTATGCTTTCAAAATATTTGAGAAAATTTAGGGAAACTCACTGGACATATATTTTTTATTTATAAGAGTTTCAACACATGGTCATGTTGAAAATATTGGACAAAACCCTCCATAACCCTTTCTGCCTATTTCCTGTATTTGAAATATTTCTATAAGAAATATTCTCAAATAAATCCAGGAAAATTCCAGCAAGTCAAACCTGCTATATGTGATGAGCTTGCAAAGTTTCAACCCAATCCCAATTGTGTTGGTTCACCAAAACATCCCAAAAACCTCTCTGTCCAGATTCAAATTAGAGCAACTTTACATTGCCAAGTTTCTCCTATTGATCTCAAACTTTGTGGACATGCTCTAATACCCAAATGTTGACACTACACCAAGTGATGCATCATTGGGATTAGTTTAGCATGACTAGATCTACATAAACCCGATTCTGTTGATTTCTAGGGTTTACAAAGTTTACATTGTCAACTTTGCTCAGCTGAGCTCAAACCTTGTGATCCATCTCATTTTTACTCACCATTCAATCCTGTTAATTCTCACAGTAAGTAGGTAAAATCTTCTTGCCCGAATAGCCATCAAACACCTTCTGGTTAAATGGTAAATCCCCTGTTTTGACCACTTCTACTCCTCTCCTTCACTTCAACTTTTTACCACATCACCTCCTAGTGCCCATTTACCTCAAGTAAACTCTGCATGGACTTAGCTCCATTATTGGAGGGTTAAACCCCCCATTTTTACCCTGGACAGCAACCTTTTTCCTCTCCCTCTCAACCTCCTTCTCAACCAAGGCACCCTAGAGGATCATATGCCTTTTCCCACATTATTTATCTCCTCCTAGACCCCTAGACACTAATGGCCGTGCCCAAAGTGCCAAATGCAAGCCCTGGCATGCAGAGCTCGCGCCCTGGAGCACGCTACAGTGCGCACCCGCACTGTACCCGGTGCCCAATCACCAACCCCGACCACCTAGGGCCTCCCCCTCGTGTTTCCAAGACCGCCTTGGCGTCCGGGACACGCCACTTGGTCGGACCCCTCCCATTTCTCTCTCCGGCGACACCCAGCCGCGCGTGCCGATGCCACCCGAGCCGGCCAGTGGGCGGCCTCACATGCGCGATGCCCTGGGCCTCGCCCGCTCTCTCTCCTCTCTTCCCGTGGGTCTAGACCCATCCCAGGAACGCCCCGGACACACCCCTGGCTCGCTTCCATGCCCTCTGAACTCTGCCTCGTCCTCACCGGCGCATGGGCACACGGTGCACCGTGGCAGGCCTATAAAGGCCCCTCCGCCGAGCCCTCTCTTCCCCCTGATCTCCCTCTTGTACCCCTAATCGAGCAACCAGAGCCCTCAAAGCCCCTCCAAGACCCTCAGTGCTCGGGATCTAGCCGAGCGCTGCCGTCGCTAGTCACCGGCGTCCACGCAGTGAGAGGCCTCCTCCGGCCCCGTTTTCGCTCGATCTGGAACCACATCAGCCCCCTGACCCTTTTCCCCTCATTTTCCCGTGCGTTTTGCAGCCGGAGGCGTCGACTCCGACCACCTCCCGAGCCCCTCCGCCATGACCACCTCGTCGCCGGTGAAGCCCTGAGCCCGGACGACCATCTCCGCCTCCCCAGGAACGGCGACTCAACGCTAAGTCTGTTCCCGTAGCCAGCTCACCTTGTCGTGCCTTCCTTCGCCGTTGGTGAGCTTGTCGTCCCCTTTGTCCCGAGGTGGGAGATGATGGATGGGACCCCCTGTCATCCCCACACCTCCCTCGCTCCCCTCCCTCTCGCTGATGCTGGGGCCCGCGCTTCAGATTTGAACCTGACCGCGCGCCCGCCCGCTGCTCGGCTGGGCCAGGTTCGGCTGGCCGATTTGGCCCAGGGGCACAGTGGCCCCTTTTATTTTTCATTTCTATGGATTTTGCAAAAAATTCACAGAATTAAATAAAATTCCAAATCCAAATATTCTTCCACCTAAATTCTTGTAATATTATGTGGTATTTAATGATGCCATTTGCAAAACTTTTTGAAAATGTTTCATGTACTGGTTTATTTAAAAACCTATTTTTGAATATTTAAAACCACTGTTAACATCATTTTTACCACTTTTTAAAATTCAAAACTAGAAGCTAGTATTTTTAGTATTCCTAGTTTTCACCCTAGTATTTTGCAAAAGTGGTTTGACATTTTTAGGAGTGATTTATTTTCTCTATTTTTGTTGTGCTCTTATTTTGCCCGTTAATATTGCGATGATAGATTGCATTGTTGACGAGGGAGTTGGACCAGAAGACTTTGAAGGCCACGAGGACTTTGTTGAGCTAGGCAAGCAGTCCCTTGACCATGGTTAAAGAAACCGTTTTTATCGCATGGCATATAACACTTTATTTTGATATGTTGATCATGATGTTGTGGTGACCACCTTTATGGGTTGCCTCCGATGCTTTTACCCATTGATACTTGCATGACATGAATCTACTTTCTATTTAGAGTTGTGCGGGTGGGAAGTAGTTAGGATGCTAAGTAGTTGCTACGCAAGTGGGACAGGATTATGCATGGTGTGTGTCGGGGATATACCCCGCGGTATGACCCGGCCGGAAGTATGACCCGGCCAGGACTTGGCGACTCACTGGAGCCCTGGCCAAACTTGACGATTCATTGGTAACCCGGCAGGAGGTATGAGCCGGCTCATCTTATGGCTGCTCATGCGTCACCTCTTTTATCGGGTCACAGGACGACCAGGCCCATGGCCCAGCGTGCGAGCCGGTGCAAGGCGGCTCATGGACGGGCCTGGATGGGCGACTCACAAGAGAAGGCCCAAGGAGAGAAAGGATTCCTTCACAAAGGAAACAAGACCCGGATTAGGATTCAGGAGAGACTAGTCCTAATCCTACCTCTAGTAGGACTCTACATGTAAACCTACCCCTTCCACTTATATAAGGAGGGGTAGAGCACCCCTAGAGGGACAAGTTAAGACAGACACAAGTCATTAGAGATAGACAGATTAGAGGCTCTCGAGATTAGAGGTAGCAATTAGCACCCTTGTAACCGAGAGATCTTCCTCATCATCAATATAGACACAAAGCAGGACGTAGGCTTTTACCTCCATCGGAGGGGCCGAACCTGGGTAAACTCGCGTCTCTCGATTCCGATCAACCCCTCTCAAGCCGCCACATAGTTGCGATGGCTTCACGACTAAGTCCGTTAACCCGGACATCTTGCCGTGACAAATCCACGACAGTTGGCGCCCACCGTGGGGCCCGCACGATGGTGTTGAGTTTTTGGAGGGAGCTCTCCAGGGATCGGGAAGATTGTAAATTAGTCGGATGAAGAAGGACCGACGCAGAAGGATTACATCGACTTCGAGTCCATCAACTGAGATTGCAAAAAGCAGTCAACCATCAAGATCTCGCCAAAAAAAAATCTAAGGATCGGCGTGGTTTGCAAAGTCAGAAACTGTTGGTTAGGGTTGCATCTGTGTGCGATCACTACGACCCGTAATCCGCCAAGAGGGACAGTAGACCGATTTCGTTGACAGTAGCAGGCACACCAAGATAACCCGTATCCGAGTCAAACCGGTGCGGGTCGGCGAGATACCATATTACATCACGCAGTATACTACGCGAAAGAAAAAAAATTCAGCCACTTTGTCTGGTCTATAGTGGAGGTAACCCCGCGCCGTCGCACGTGGGTCCAGAAGTTAACACGGTCTGGCAGAGGGTTAATGATCCACGAACCGGAGAAGGAAGTCAAACGGACCAGTCTGGGTTTCGCCCCCGTGACCGCGTTTCGACCATGGCCTGCGCGCCGTTCATCCGCCAAGGCCGCATCAATCCCCGAGCCCTGTTTCGTATCCGCCACGGACTCTGTTTGATCGCCGTCTCGCGTCTGCTGGCGCGCCTCCATTGCCGAGCCGCCTTCGCCGGCTCGCCTCCGCCGTGGTGGCTCGCCTCCGCCTCCGAGTTGCGGCCTCGTGCCGGCATTCTCTCGCCCGAATCATCCCGCCCGCGCACTGCGCCTTCTGCCTCGCATCTAGCCGGCTTTGCCGCGCCCGCGCCTCACCGTCTCGCGCTGAGCCACCTCGCCGTCTCGCACCGACCCGCCCCCCCCTTTCACCCGTGCCTTTGCCAGACCGCGCCTGCTGCTGCACCGGATGGCCTCGCCTCTGGGCTTGACCCGCCTCGCGCGCGCCCCTACTTTCACTCCGCCGCGCCAGCCGCCGCTCGAGAGCCGCCGGCTGCAGCCATGCCTCGCCGCCTCGCCCCTCGCCGCGGGTTTGCCCCCGTCGCGCACGTCGCTCCGCCCCGTCAAGACGCCTCCTTGCCTCGCTGAGCCACCCGACCATCATGGCTCTGACTCCGCGCGCCCTGTGTCCCGCGGCGGCTGCATCCTCGCTCGTTCGCCATGGCTGTGTTCTGCTTTGAGCCGCCATGCCGCTACGCCTCACCTCCGGCTCGTCGCTTCACACCGGCCGGTTCTCCGCTGCGCTCCTTCGAGCCGGCCTCTGCTACAACTCCTCCTTCGAACCGCCTTCGCCCGCGCCGCCGCGGCCACACGCCGGCTGCTCCGCCATCTCCACTCAACCGCGCGCCTGCCAGCCGCCATCGCCCTGCGCTGCGATCCGCCTCTGCTTCGCCTCCGCGCCATGGCTCCTTGGCCGCCGCAGCCTTTCCTCCAACACCGAGCCGCCGGCCTGCTGCTCTGCCTTAGCCGCTTCGCCCATGGCCGGCTCTCCACCGCGGATTCTAAACACCGGCTCCGTGCACCGGTCCGGTTGGGGACCGGCGGCTCTCCCTCGCCCGCCTGCGCGCCTCGCCCTTGGAGCCGGCCGGTTGGCCCCGCACGCCTCCACGAGCCCCGACGCCGGCTGCTCCTCCGGCTAGCTCCGGCTGCTTTCCCTTGGCCCGCCTCCTCAAAGCAAAGAGCTGTAGCCGGGTACCCAGGTAGCAGTAATAACAAAGAAAAGACGTGGTGGCTGACTGCTAAAAAAACGCGTCATCACCCGACGTGGTCCTTCATCCCCTCAAGTCGCCCCGACGGACTTCTTTGATGCGATGCCGTCATTGCCGAGCCGCCCACGCCAGCGGTCTGCTAGCTTCCCGCGCTTCAGCTGCCCACCGGCTCGTGCCTTCCCTGGTCCGGTGCCGTCTCTGAGCCACCATGGTCGAGTCACCGCCCCCACCGTATCTGGACTCGAGCCTATGCCACCGAGCCACCCCGGCCCGACGCCGTCTCTGAGCCGCCGAGGCCAGACTGCCGCCTGTCCTCCACGGCGCTCGACTCATCATTACCGTTGCCTCGTCATTACGGCTGGCTTGACATCCCGCACGTATACTAGGTGCTATCCGCCTTATTTCTCTTTCCAGTACATATTAACTCTTCCGAGAACAATTACTCTCGTTTGTGATACCCTTTGTGCAGGACAAAAGTGGTACCATGCCGCGGATACGGAGAGCGTGCTGCTGGCGCCTTTCTGCACCAATGCCCGTCCGCGCCGGCTTACAACGCTCGTGGCCGACTCTCCCGTCCACGCCGGCTGACAACGCCGTGGCTGCCTCTCGCGCCCGCGCCGGCTTACAACGCTCATGGCCGACTCTCCCGTCCAGGCCGGCTGACAACGCCGCGGCTGCCTCTCGTGGCCGTGCCGGCTTACAACGACGCGGCCGTCTCTCGCGACCGCACCGGCTTACAACGTCGCGGCCGTCTCTCGCGACCGCACCGGCTTACAATGCCGCGGCCGTCTGCAAACATCACGGCTGACTTCTACGTCTACATCAACACGCCGGGAGCCGCATACACCAGTACGAGCCGCCCAATGGACGGTTCTGAATCGCTGCCCTGCGGTCCAATCTACATCAACATATCGGTGCAGTGCTCGCCTTTATGAGCCGCCCAACGGACGCGCGCAAGACGCCGCCCGCAGTCTGATCTACATCAGCCTATCGGGCAGTGTTTGTCCATACGAGCCACCCAAATGGTCAGGCGCACAAGTCGCCGCCACTGCAGTTTGGTTAACTTCAACAACCAGCCGGAATGAACCGTCGACCGGATTATCGAAACAATTCATACGGGATCGTCTATAACCCGCCACGGTCAACCTCAACCTTCCGTGGAGATTCTCAAAGTCGCCTCTTCGAGTCAACTTAAGACTCGGGGGCTACAGACATAGCGAGACACATTTTGGTCGTTTTCAACGAGAACCCCGGGTCATCGCAAGATTGTGCAAAGGTGGATACTTCTACATGGTCATTTGGGGGCTTCCAACCCATCGGGTTTAGCTTACACACCCTCTTGATCGGCTCTTCAGCCAAAATAGCACCATTGTACGACGGCTTCCAGGTCGGCGGCTTACAAGTTGGCGGTCCACAAGACGGCGGCCTACGAGTTGGCTGTCCACATGACAGCGGCTTACAAGACGGTGCACAAGTTGATATCAGCGACAAGGTCGTTTGGGGGCTTTCAACCCACCGGGTTAAGCTTCAACCCTCTCGATCAGGCTTTTCAGCCACTGTAAGGCGGGTCGTGGACCCAAAAGTTGACTCCGTCAACAAGGTCAAAAGGGATACTCATGCCCTGCTGCGTCTCTTTCTGGTTCGTTGCGCTCTTCAATCTCCCCTGGAAACCGAGTATTGTTATGAGTTCAGGCAGCGAGTCCACCCAGAAGAACCAGCGTCCGTGTCTCTTTCTGGTTCGTTGCGCTCTTCAAATCTCGCCTGGAAACCGAGTATTGTTATGAGTTCAAGCAATGAGTCCACCTAGCAGAACCGGCAGATGTGTCTTTTTCTGGTTCGTTGCGCTCTTATCAGTTAATCTCGCCTAGAGACCCTGAGCCGCTCAAAGGAGTTGACGGTCACTCTCGTTAGAGACCCTGCACTGGTATGAGTTCAAGCATCGATTCCAGCCAGGAAGAACCATCATATGAGTTTTTGAAAACAAAGGAGGAAAAGCAAGAACATCATACATTGCATCATACATTACATCCTACATTACATCATGCATGAATAAATTCAGGCTAACCTGGGGGCTAATGTCGGGGATATACCCCGCGGTATGACCCAGCCGGAAGTATGACCCGGCCAGGACTTGGCGACTCACTGGAGCCCTGGCCAAACTTGACGATTCATTGGTAACCCGGCAGGAGGTATGAGCCGGCTCATCTTATGGCGGCTCATGCGTCACCTCTTTTACCGGGTCACAGGACGACCAGGCCCATGGCCCAGCGTGCGAGCCGGTGCAAGGCGGCTCATGGACGGGCCTGGATGGGCAGCTCACAAGAGAAGGCCCAAGGAGAGAAAGGATTCCTTCACAAAGGAAACAAGACCCGGATTAGGATTCAGGAGAGACTAGTCCTAATCCTACCTCTAGTAGGACTCTACATGTAAACCTACCTCTTCCACTTATATAAGGAGGGGTAGAGCACCCCTAGAGGGACAAGTTAAGACAGACACAAGTCATTAGAGATAGACAGATTAGACGCTCTCGAGATTAGAGGTAGCAATTAGCACCCTTGTAACCGAGAGATCTTCCTCATCATCAATATAGACACAAAGCAGGACGTAGGCTTTTACCTCCACCGGAGGGGCCGAACCTGGGTATACTCGCGTCTCTCGATTCCGATCAACCCCTCTCAAGCCGCCACATAGTTGCGATGGCTTCACACCTAAGTCCGTTAACCCGGACATCTTGCCATGAAAAATCCACGACAGTGTGGGAAGCAAAGTGATTTCAAAGACTTTTCGAAAACCCCTTCTAGTGCCACTAATGCCCGAGGGAGATGATGAGCTAGGTAACCACTTGAGAAAGAAGTGGTGTACAGGAGCAAGTTGTGTGTGTGTGTGTTTTCGAAAACGGATTAGATTTAAGATTTGTCGACCGTTCCCAACCTTACATGTACAACCATGATACCCCTTATGGGACGGGGCTTTGTTGATTACCTTGGTCGGTTCTAGCAGAGAGCCCGCATTACTAGTGGGGGGAGTGACGTGGTGACTCTCGAGACGGGGTCATGCCGGAAAGGACGATCATGGGCTGTTTTTATCGACACCGGGCACACCATTGCGTGCCCTCGTGGATGATACTTGTGATGTACATCATGAGGGATGCCACCAACGAGTGGACTCTTTGTTAGTATCGTCAGGGGAAAGGCATTGTTCGGGTGCTTACCTCGGGTATGTAATATAACGCGAGTCGTGGATGACACGGAAGTTTTCCAAGTCTTGTGGGTAAAGTGTGCAACCTCTGCAGAGTGTAAATCTATTCGAATAGCCGTGTCCACAATCAAGGATAGTTGGGTGGTGCTGCTTAAACTACGTCCGATGTTTTCACAAACTTGGCGTGAATGTGTGGGGTAGGAATACTTGAGTTAAGTCGGGTGACTTGACATGATGATTGAACATGAGATGTTCAAACCTTGTTTATATTGATATCTGTAACCTGTTCATACAGATACTTATGTCCTCATGATGCATGCTCTTACAAGCTGATTGATCATGTCATTGCACTCAAAAATTATCTTTCCGCAACTTACCTAATTAGTGCTATATCATGCATTGTTATACCTTGTTCCAAAACATGGGTTGCTTGTGAGTACATTCAATGTACTCATTGGCTTGCCACTGGTTATTTAATTGGCCAGGCATGGAAGAGCAGGAATATGGTGAAGAATTCGTTGGTGACGAGAATGCGAACTAGGATGCTTCGCAGTCAGAATGCCTGTAGGGTTAAGGCAGATGGCATGGGTTCACGCTTTCGTTCAAGATTTCAGCTGCTAGTTATGTCTTGTGCTTGTCCTTTATGGCCCTATCTATGTAAGACTTAAGCTTCAAAAAAAATATGTAAGACTTGACCTTGATGGTCTTTATTTGTGTAAGACGATATGTATGGATGTAAGACTCTTGTTATTCATCTTATGTGTGTTCAGTGAGCATAGATCTCTGGGATCACCGTACACGTGCATTTAGTGACCACGACTTATGAGTCGGGGTCCCCACAAAGTATCTTACCCATATTTGTTGATTCGACACAAGGGGAGAGAAATAAAATTTATTGGTCTTGGCAGTTGAGTTGTCAATTCAACCACACCAGGTTATCCCTCTGTAGCAAAAGTTTTAGTAGCACAACAAAATAGTGGTAGTAATGGTAAAGGCAACAACAACAGTTTTATACTGATTGTAACAGTAGCAGCAGCAATAGTAACTTAGCAAGATTTAGTATATGAAAAGCGTAGGCCATGGATCGGTGATGGATAATGATTTAGATGACATCAATCATGTAATAGTTACATACTAGAGCGACACAGAACTAGCTCCAATTCATCAATGTAATGTAGGCATGTATTCCGTATATAGTCATACATGCTTATAATAAGAACTTGCATGTCATCTTTTGTCCTACCCTCCCGTGGCAGCGGGCTCCATATGGAAATCTAAAGGATATTAAGGCCTCCTTTTAATAGAGAACCGAAACAAAGCATTAACACCTGGTGAATACATGAACTCCTCAAACTACGGCAATCACCGGAAAGAATCCCAATTATTGTCACCTTGGGGTATGCGGATCATGACACGTAATAGGTGCATACAACTTGCAAGATAAGATCTAAAACACTCTCATATTCATGAAAACATAATAGGTTTAAATCAGAAATCATGGCACTCGGGCCCTAGTGTCAAACATTGAGCATATCAAAGTCATAGCAACATCAATCTCAGAACATAGTGGATACTAGGGATCAAGCCCTATCAAAATAACTCGATTACATGATCAATCTCATGCAATCCCATCATCGTCCAGCAGGCCTACAAAGGAATTACTCACTCCTGGTGGTGAGCATCATGCGGGTGTTCATGAAGAAGGGTTGGTGATGACGATGGCGGCGAATCCCCCCTCTCTGGAGCCCCAAACAGATTCCAGATCAGCCCTCCCGAGGAAGAATAGGAGGTGGCAGCGGCTCTGTCTCGTGGAACACGATGAAAACTTCTCTCATATTTTTTCTCCGTAATTGTGAATTTATCGGACTGGAATTAGGGTCGGAGGAGCCACGAGGTGGCCTCAAGCCATCAAGGCGCACCCAGGGGGTGGGCACGCCCTGTTGGCTGGGCACCAATAGGTGGCCCCACTCTGGTGGGTCTTTGCTCCATAAATCTTCATATTTTCCAGAAAAATCCGCAAAAAGTTCCATCCAATTTCGAGAACTTTTATTTCTGCACAAAAACAACACCATAACAGTTCTGCTGAAAACAGCGCCAGTCGGGGTTAGTTTCATTCAAATCATGCAAATAAGAGTCCAAAACAAGAGCAAAAGTGTTTGGAAAAGTAGATACGTTCGAGATGTATCAACTCCCCCAAGCTTAAACATTGCTTGTCAATGTGATAAAGAAAACTTTTACAAACTCTTTTGTTCTCGTTGCTATATATATGCTTAGCTAGTGTTTATGTTTTCAGAATAAATCATAAATAACCACATCGATGATAACACTTAGCTATTATATTTCCTCATGGCAATAACATAACCAAATAGCGAGCAATAATGAGATATCTCACATGCCAACTATTTCTCAAAAAATGATGATATAATATGATGATATGGTATCTCACTAGCCCTTTGTGAGACCGCAAAATATAAATGATGAGCACCTCTGATACGTCTCCAACGTATCTATAATTTTTGCTTGTTCCATGCTGTTATATTATCATTCTTGGATGCTTTACAATCATTTTATAACAACTTTATATCATTTTTTGGGACTAACCTATTGACATAGTGTCGAAGTGCCAGTTGTTATTTTTGCTTGTTTTTTTACTTCGCAGAAAATCAATAACAAACGAAGTCCAATCGCGACGAAACTTTTTGGAGATTTTTTCTGGACCAGAAGACACCCAGTGGGCCAAAGAGGTGGGCCGTGGAGACCACAACCCACCAGGGCGCGCCAGGGGGGGCCCGGTGCGCCTTGATGGGTTGTGCCCTCCTCGGCCCCTTCCGCACCGCCTCTGATGCCTATAAATTCCCAAATATTCCAAAAAACCCAAGGGGAGTCGACGAAACACAATTCCAGCCGCCGCAAGTTCCAGAACCTCGAGATCCAATCTAAACACCATCACGGAGGGGTTCATCTTCCTCATAGGTGCCTCTCCGATGATGCGTGAGTAGTCCACCATAGACCTACGGGTCTATAGGCAGTAGCAAGATGGCTTCCTTTCTTTCTCTCTTATGATTCTCAATACAATGGTCTCTTGGAGATCTATTTGATGTAAACTTTTGCGGTGTGTTTGTTGGGATCCGATGAATTTTGAGTTCATGATCAGTTTCTATCCATGAATATTATTTGAGTCTCCTTTGATCTCTTATATGCATGATTACTTATAGCCTCGTATTTCTTTTCCGAATCTTTGGTTTAGTTAGGCCGACTAGATCGATTTTTCTTGCCATGGGAAGAGGTGCTTTGTGATGGGTTCGATCTTGCGGTGTTCTTTCCTAGTGACAGAAGGGGCAGCAAGAAATGCATGTATCATTGCTATTAAGGATAACAAGATGGGGTCTATTCCTACATGAATAGATCTTGTCTACATCATGTCATCATTCTTATTGCATTACTCCGGTTTTCCATGAACTTAATACACTAGATGGATGCTGGATAGTGGTCGATGTGTGGAGTAATAGAGGTAGATGCAGGCAGGAGTCGGTCTATCTATCTTGGACGTGATGCCTATATAATGATCATCGCCTTGGATATCGTCATGACTATTCGATTTTCTATCAATTGCCCAACAGTAATTTGTTCACCCACCGTGCGCTATACTCATGAGAGAAGCCACTAGTGAACCCTACGGCCCCCGGGTCTACTTTTCCATCATATTGCTTTCCGATCTATCTTTTTGCACTCTTTGTTTTCAGATCTACAAAACCAAAAACCCAAAAATATATTGCTGCATATTTACTCTTTTTATTTGTGTTCTTGAGAGATCTATCTCTCCTATCTATCACTACCTAATCTATCTTATTACCATAGAGAGATTGACAACCTCTCTTTCGCGTCGGGTTGCAAGTATTTGTTGTTTGTGTGCAGGTGCTGCTTATTGGGTGGTGGTGATCCTCCTACGATAACCTTAGTTTCATAACTGAGGGAAATACTTACCGTCGCTATGCTGCATCATCCCTTCCTCTTTGGGGAAATACTGACGCAGTCTCAAGCCACGTCAATCTTTGAGGTCCAAGCAACGACTAAACATTGTAATTCAGGGTAGAAGAGATCCAGTCATGCTCACATCCAACATTAACTAGACTCAATGCATAAAAATGACAATAGTGCTCTCCGGTCTGGTGCTTTAGCAAGAAGATGATGACTCAAGAATAAAATTAAAAGAATATAAAAGTAAATAGAAGGGACCTTCGTAGAGGGAAGCATTGATTTACAGAGGTGCCCGAGCTCAAGGTTTAAAGCATAGATGAAATTGTAATTTTGGGTGGCGTGCTTTTCCTGTCAATGTCACGACTGAGTTTCTAGTATCTTCCATGATAAACACATTATTGGTGGTTCCCAAGTGGAATTGTAAAGTTTACTCCCATCCACCATACATACACAAACCATGGATGACTGAATCCACGGGTGCCTGCCAACATACCAACTGTCCCATGAGTTTTGTTTAATTTATTTTTGATCATGCAGGACTGGGCATCCTTTTTACTAGCCTCTCTTGTGCAATGATAGGCGAATAAACGCCCACCTAGAATAACCCACTTAGCATGGAAGATATTGACTGCCCCGTCGCTCCATGAGTGGTACAAGCACAAAATAGATGTTTATTTGAATGTTTAGAGGTGGCACATGCAAATTTAGTTGGAACGGCAGGGAAATACAGTATATAGGTAGATATCGTGGACTCATGTGGAAAACCTTGGGTTTTAAGGATTTTGGATGCACAAGCAACACTCCCGCTTAGTACCTTGGGTTACTAAGCAGCATTCCGGCTTAGTACAGGTCAAGGCTACCAATAGATTGAGAAGCGACCAGCTAGAGAGCGAAAACGGTCATAATCATGCATTGCAAATAGTTAACATTAAACATTAGCATGAGTAGGATATAAACACTCTGAACATAAATATCATGAAGGCTACATTGGATTTGAATCAACTACATGTTTGCACATGTGCCAACTCAATCCGCTCGAATTACTTAGAGGAGGATACCATACTACCATACCACATCACAACCATTTTAATGCATGTTGACACATAAGATAAATCATTATTCACTACTAGATATTTAAGCATGGTATGAGCAACTATAATCTCTAATTTTCATCATAAACATGTTTACTCATAATATGCCGAATCAAGATCGAACAAGCTAAACATATTACAAAAACAGAAAACAAGAAGAGTTCATACCAGCTTCCTTTACCACGACCACTTCATCAAATATCATCATTATTGCCTTTCACTTGCACGACCAAACGATGTGATAATAATAATAGTGCAAGTGTGTCATGGACTAAGCTGGAATTTGCACAACAATTTATAAAAGGAGAAGACAAGGTAATATTGGCTCTTCGTTAGATCAACATTAATGCATATGAGAGCCACTCAACATTTTCATCGTGGTATTCTCCTTTCACTGACTCAATCAAAAAGAAAAGAAATTCAGAGAAACACATTAAAATGTTTTTTTGAGTTTTTGGTTTTCTCAAAGAAAGCAAATAAAGAAAGGGCAAACAAGAACGAGAAAAACTATTTACACGGGAAAGATCCCTACATGCAAAGGAAATCTTTTTGGGGTTTCTTTTAATACTACGAACTAATTAAACAAGAAAGTAAAACCGAAAAGAAGAGAGAAATATTTTTGGGTTTTCAAAGTTTTTTCAAACACACAAGAAGAAAACAAGAAAATAAAACTAACATGGATATACAATGAAAGATGATAAACACCGGTAATTGAAATGAAGTGTGTGAACATGAATGTAATGTCGGTGAGAAATACGTACTCCCCAAGATTAGGCTTTTAGCCTAGCTTGGTGATCACCATCCGAAGTAGCCATCAGGTCCAGGGAAGTAATTAGGCTGAGGCACCTGGGCGTCCCAAGCCTGGGCAGCAGCCTCCACCTCAGCCAACTCATTCCGGTAAGCGATTATATTTGATGGCATGACAACATATCCGTGTCTGGCATGATAGTTAAACAAAGAAGGTGTAGGCAATACAATAACATCGTGAGTCTTTTCGTTGTATACTATGTTATAACGGATGTGGTGCGGAGGCTCAGGTTCATCAATAAACTGGTGTTCTAACATAAACGGGTGATCCAGATAAACTTTAGGCAGCAAGTAATCAGTTGGGCATATGTTGATATTAAAGTGCTTTGATAAGAGAGTGGCATAAATACCACCATGGACCTTTCCCCTAGTCCGATTACCATGCAAGCGACGTGCAACAATAGGTCCTAAGCTGTATGTGTTATCACCATATAGTGCGTGGCGCAAAATAGAGGGTGGGGACACTGAGACCGCCACCCTGCTCCATAGCAATTAAACACTTCCTATAATTAAAGCAAACTAGTGCACAACAAGAAAATGCAAGCTAGTAGCTCGGGCGTTCGATACGCCCCTAGTCTCCCCCCACGATTAAAGTAAGGAGGAAGTCCTCGAACTCCTCCTGTTTAGGCTCACGTATTCCCCCATTAGAGGGAATCAAGCATATTTCGCAGAACCTGGTGAATGGTATTTCAAAATGTTTCGTGTATAAATCAAAGCGCACCATGGGGACATCAAGCCTATGCAGAAAATTGAAATTTTGCACAAAGGAATTCGTGAGGAGATAGTATTGATCACACTCATCTGTGAGGAAGTTGGTTAGCCTAACATTTGTAATGAATTGCATGAACTCTTGGTAGAAGCCCGCTTTTGGTCATGAAAGGTGTATGTGGCCATTCACACGGCCTAACCTCCGTGTTGCGAGGGAGGTGGATGTCTTGGTCCTGGACACTCCCGACAAATCCCTTGGGACTCCGGCTCAAAGAACTCTTGCTAAAGAGGTTCATTTTCCTATGAACAAATTTCTAAAAAATTTGGGTCACAAAATTATGTCAATAAAACTTTGTAAAATTATGTCAATAAAATAGATGCCTAGAGGCCATATCAAGCATTCATACTTCTTGGAACTCAAGGAATTCAACATGCAAGCTCATTTTCAGTAGCACCAAGTGCAGCAAAATATGCAAAATGTAGACCACTAAATAAAATAATAATTGGAGGAATGGGAGAGTCACATATGAAGGAGCAATCCGTCAAAACAGTTTCGGAAATGGAGTTCTGAGCAAATGGATCGAAAATCTCATGTTTGGGAGCTAGAGCACGAGAGAGAGAGAGCAACCAAGAATTTTTTCTAGAGGAAGGAGTGGGCCGAATTGATAAGTGAGACGGTGCCTGTGGGCCCCCCAAGTCATCAGGGCGTGCTCAGGGGGGTGGGCACACCCTGTTGGCTTGGCACCAACAGGCGCACCCCCCTGAGGTGTTTTCTGCTCCAATTTTTTTAAATATTCTAGAAAAATTCCTGTAAAATTTTTGTGGCATTCCGAGACTTTTTATTTTGGGTAATTTTTATTGCACGGGTAATTTCAGAAAACAGGATAACCATGGCATTTTATTTTAGGGTTTTCTATTCTTGTGCCTCTGATTCCTTAGTTATACTCATTCATCTCAACTCTCTTAACTTTTGCTCACTTTTCCCTACTCCTTAGTCCGAAACCATCAGAAATGGTAACAACAGAGGATGCCGTCGGGTCAATGGTTTAACTGTTAACTTTGACAAGTGGGGCCGCGCTGGACTGTGTCGCCCGTTGGACTGCCAAGTGGGGCCGCGTTGGACGGTGGTGTTGGTTGGACCATTGTGCCATGGTTTCATTGGACTATTGGGCCGTTGCATGAAACGCCCGCGTGCATGCGCTGACGCACGCCGCCACGATAAGCCTGCTATGCATGCGCGACATGATCCAGCTAGCCTGCCTGCATGCATCGATGCGCGCCGCTACGATGCCCCACTGACGCAGCGTTCGTGTGAGCCGCCACGGACACAGCGACGGTCGCTGCCGCTGGTTCGTCTCTTCTCGCACACGTCTCCTTGATTGATTCACAGTTCACATCATTTCAACCTTTGACCTCCGCATCATCAATTCAGCGTGGCAATTAAAGTCTAGGGCATACCGATAGACGCACGATGTTTGAATGTAGCAACATGCGGCCGATGCCCACCCTTATTTGCACCACCCACCCGTCCACCTATTCTCCACACTTCCATTTGCGCCGCTCCCCTTCTCTTCTTCACCCAAATCCAGAGCACTCTCCAAGCTAGGTGAAGATGGAGTACTACGGCCCACCTTCCGAATGCCACCAGTTAGGCCGGAGAGGCGGTACCCTGCCGGCGTCGTCGTGCAGAAAACGCTCCGTGTGTGGACGATCTCACACTGAAGGACTGGCTGGGATTTGGCCGAGTGGTTCCTCCGTGCGGGCTTCGCCCACCTCCTAGCGGGCTCGCCGATAATGTTCCAATTGGAGGAACTGCATCCAAACTCCAGCTCTCTGCCGTCAGGGCTCATCGCCACCTTCAGCAATAGGTTTGATGCATTCCACCTGCTCGGGAAGGTGTTTTGGTGTGGGTGCGAGCTCATCGCATTCACAACATACAACATCTTCACGGATGTGGATAGAATCTTCTCCAACCGCAACGTCATCCATAGCCTCCCCTACCTCCTCGGCGAGAACGATAGGGAGGCGAAGGAGTGAAGAGGAGGCGCGTGTAACAGCCCGAGACCGACGCTCCAGAAGATTCCCCTTTTATTCCGTTGTCATCGTGAGATTCGTTTGGTTGTCGCATTCATCATCGCATCATTCGCATCATTTGCATAGCATCGTCACTCGTTTTTGAAAACTTGCATCCGATCGTAGTTGCCTGTTCTCTCCGTTCGTGTCATCGACCCTTTCGAGGCCAACCACACACACACGCGGCCGCGGCATAAAAAAAATATCGTTTTAAAAGTGCGCGAAAAATATTCTCGGATTGGGTCGAAAGTTGGCATGCGGCCTTGTTATGTTGTAGGTAGACCGCCTGCTAAATTTCATCGCAATCGGAGGTCATTTGATGCCCCAACGTTCAACCCTAGCGGCATCGTCATCGGTTTATTATCGGACGTTGCGGTGTTTTAAAATCGGCGCCGGGCCGCAAAACATCTCTCTCTTCCCTTAGCCCAAGCCCATCTACACAGCTAGCCCACCTAAAGCTACCATAACCCACCTCTCCGATCGGACCATCCGATCGCGATCGGAGGGTTGAAAACACCCCAAAAAAACCCTCTCCTAACACCCCTGCCTATAAATAGACACCCTCATCTGTCATTTTGGGAATCCTAGCCTACCCAAACCCTTCCCCTACCCCTAGCAGCCACCACCTCGACTCAAATTCCGCGCCGGCCAGCCCCTACCCGCCACTTGTCACCGCAAAACCCACCTGAGCCGCCGCCCAGCCGCCGCGCCACCCCTCCTGGCCACTCCCGCGAAGCCACCTGGCCTCTCTCTCTCCTCCCCCAGCCACGAGCCACCAGCCCCGCCGCCCCGGCCCTGCAAGCCCATCGCGGGCCCGCCCCAGGCCCGAAGCGGGCCGAGCCGCGCCCCGCCCATGTGTGCCGCCGCTCCTGCACCCGACCACCCCGTAGTGGATCCCTGCCGCCGCTCGCCGGAGCCCCTGACGCCAGCCACCGCCGCCGGAGAGATGAATTATATATGGAAATTGGTCTAAAAATTGTGCTCTACTTCATGGTTGCATTTTCATGCATGATACGATTTATCTACTTGCTGTTACTTGTGTTGCAAAAGAGCATCTCATGGTAGTCGTCAAAACTATAATTTGTTAACAAAGAGTTTCGTTTTGCGAGGCTCATGTTAAGCAATCCATGACCCATATGAACATGTGTCAATGGTATGTTTTGTAGTGTGTCATGTCTTCTTGCTGTTACTGTCCTTGTCATGCTCATAGAGGGTTGTTATGCTACTGTTATTGCCATGTCAACATGCCTAGTCAAACTGCTGTTTTGGGAGATAGTTAAAATTTCACCAAGTCTGAAACTGTTTTGTTGTCATGTTGACATGTGATTTGCTAGTGATCTAGGACTCTTTTGGTGTTGCCACAATGGAGTCTTTTTTTAAGCATGTTGTTGTATATCAGGTTGTGTCTTTTGATGCCATGTATAGGATTTGCATCATAGCTATATTCATTGTCCAACATGTCAATCTGTTAAAAACTGCTGCACATGTCTAGTCTAATTTTCACTAAGTCTGAGAATCTGTTTTCTTCAAAATGCCATGTTGTGTTGATGCTAGCCATGTTTCTATGCATAATAAAACCTTGCCACCATGGTATGTATTGTAGTGCATCATGTCCTCTACCATGCTGTTAAGTTTATGCCAATATATGACTTGTAGCATATAGTTTTACTGTTGCCATTATGCCTTCGTGAAAAACTGCTATGCTAAAAACTGTTATTTTCACTAAGTCCTAATCTGATATATTTTATTGCCATGTTGTGAGCTTCCTACCATGTGTTCCATGATTCTTTTGAGTATGATATGTGAAGATGAAATGAAGTGTGTGTTATATGCTACTGCCCCATGCTTAGTTTGTGCATATTAGGATCTTGGAACTTGTTGTTTTCATGTGTGCAATATGCTATGTTGCTGTTTTGGGCAGATTTAAATAAAATCTTGACTTGGTGATTGTGGTTGAACCATAGCTCCGTTTTGGGCATGCCATATATGAATCTTGCCTAAAATTGCATATAGTATCATATTATCATGTTGCATCCAGGTTTTGAAGTGCTTGTGGTTGTCATTTTCATGCATTTTTGCATTCAAGACATGTGCATCTTGTGTTGGTCATATCTTCTAGGCCGTAGCTACGTTTCGTATGATCCATATATGTAAATCGACTAGAATGACGTGTTGAATCACGTGGAGTACTTCATTTTTCTGTTTAACAAATATGAAATGAGTTTAGGACAGATCTGGACACTTTCCAAAATTTGCATATGAGGTCGCTTCGGAAATACTATAAGTTGTTTCCGACCTCATTTAAGATGCCTAGATAGTGTAGTTTCATTATGCTTCACCTATTGCCATGTTTAAAAACATTTAATATTGTCGTGTACCTAACGAGAGTGAATGAAATAATTCGAAAGTGGAGTTTCGTCAATATGTACTCGTTGCATATTGAGCTTCACTTAATGTGTAGTATTTGTTTGTTGTGATTGCCATGCCTTGCATAATTAAACCAGACATGCATCATGTTTGTTTGCACAACATGTCATGCATATGTTGTGGTGTTGATCATGTGTTGATTGTTTGTTCCGGATTGCTTCTTCTCGATAGAGTTCCGAAAGCGTTCGGAGTGTGAGGATTCGTTCGACTACGTCGGCTCGTCTTCTTCATGTATTCGTTCTTCTTCCAAGCGGGATCTCAGGCAAGATGATCATTTCCCTGGATACCATTACTATCATTGCCATGCTAGATGTCTCGTTTTCTATCGGTTGTCTCGCTACCTACCACTTGTATGTCAAGCCTCCCGAATGCCATGTTAAGCCTCTAACCCTCCACATCCCAGCAAACCACTGTTTGGCTATGTTACCGCTTGCTCAGCCCTTCTTATAGCGTTTCTAGTTGCAGGTGCAAGCTCTTTCCATGTGCAACATGGATATTTTTTTATATCACAATATTATTGCTATTTAATTTAATGCACATATATACTTGGTAAAAGGTGGAAGGCTTGGCCATTTGCTCGGTGTTTTGTTCCACTTTTGCCGCCCTAGTTACTTGTGTACCGGTGTTATGTTCCATATTTTGCGCTCCTAACATGCTCGGGGTTGTTATGGGGACCCCCTTGACCATTCGTTTTAGATTAAAACTTGTCTGGCAAGACCCAACTTTGGTACTACATTTGCCTAATAACTAATAAACCTGCATAGGGAGTAATTAACCCGAGGATCTTTAATCAACAACCCGGGCCGGTGCTCCTCATGAGTGTTGGTCCAACCTAGAGCCACTTGCGGGGCCACCTCGGGGCAACTCGAGGGATGTCTATCAGGCCACTGTACGTAGTGCTCATCCAGTCGTGTCTTGAGAACGAGATACGCGGCTCCTATCGGGTTTGTCGACATGTCGGGCGGTCTTGCTGGACTTGTTTTTCCTTTCTCGAATGTCTTGCGCGAGGAATTCCGAATACTTTGGGCTATCTCGAGGTTGAGGTTTTCCTTCGGAATTTCCTAGGAGATCACGGGATTCGTGGTCGACGTTATTCCCGCCGTGTGTGGTTAGTTTGTGATGGATGAGTTGGAGCACCCCTGCAGGGTTAAATCTTTTGGAAAGCCGTGCCCGCGATTATGTGGCAACTTGGAAACTTTGTTTAACACCCGGTCATAGAAAACTTGAAGTAAACTCTAATAAAAATACACCAACCGTTTGCATAACCATGACTGTCTCTTCTCGGAATTTCTGAACCGAGAGAGAACACAGTGGGGTTATGTTAGACCGTAGATAGGTGTTCAGGATCACTTAGTGATCATACTAGATCATGTCCGTTTATACGACAATCACCCCCCTTTATTCTTGTACTCGTAAGTTAGCCACTCAAATAAATGCTTAGTGCTTGCTGCAGCGTCACCACTTAACCATACCTCACCCATTAAGCTTTAATAGTCTTGATACCCTTGGAAATGAAATTGCTGGGTCCCTGTGGCTCACAGATTACTACAACAACAGTTGCAGGTACAGGTAATGCGATGCATTGACGTAAGAGCGATGCTTGTTTGATTTGGAGTTCTTCTTCTTCTTCATCGATCTAGGATGGGTTCCAGGCCGGCAGCCTGGGATAGCAAGGATGGATGTCATTTTATCGTTTGTTTTCATTCGTAGTCGGACCCTGCTCTTCTGTATGATGTTTGGATATGTTGTTGTATTGATGTGATATTGATGTAGCTTTGTGGCGAGTGTAAGCCAATTCCATATACTCATCTCTTCTTTACATGTACTTGTAATGATATCCATTCTTGCGAAACGACGAGATGCGCTGCTATCCCTGTCGAGGCCCTCGAGCCAAAATGAGGATAGGATCGCATCTTGGGCGTTACAAGTTGGTATCAGAGCCTTTACCGACCTAGGAGCCCCCTTGATTGATCGAACTTGGCCGAGTCGAGCCTAGTGAAAATTATTTTGAGTCTAGTTATATATAGGAGAGTAGGATTCTTTTTACTCCTCTTCTATGCTCTGGTGAGGAATTACGACTTAGGAATTTTAATTCGTCCCCTCTTCTCACTCAAATTTTTTTTTAGGGTCACGCGGGTATTTTGGAACCTCTATGATGTCGATGTGACCAGAACTCTGTTCTTGGTGCCTCCCGTACGTATGGATTGGACCCGGGGAGTTGAGCTCCAAGGGGTTCTTGACACATTGCTATCGTTCAGTTTCCTTAGTATCTAAGGATGCGGATGTTCGAAATTGCTTCAATACTATTCGTGGTGCGAAGAGTGTGGCGGCACCCAGTACTGGGGAGCGGGATCACATGTACTGCCATCTTTAGTATCATGGTGATTACGAGGATCTGAGGTAGATGAGTTTCCGAGACCTTTGGTTGTGTGTTGAGTGATGTGATACACTAGAGAGTAGTATTATTGCTAGCAGTTGAGTGATGGATAAAAACTCCGTGTATCTGTGTACCCGATTGCATAACCAAGATTTCGGAAGTTCTTAGGTGGGAAGTCAAGTAGTTACCTAGGATCATCCTTCCAGCAAATGCAAATGGGTTATGCATTTGTTTCCGGCTTAATCCTCAAGCCCCGTCTTTTGTTTTGTTGGAGTATGATAATTCGAGTTGCTTCGATGTCAAGTGGTGATTTCATATCTTTCCTAACCGGTGTGTTCTCATCAAGATAATTCAATCCTCTCCAATATTTGCAAGATCAATCCTCATATTTCTTTCGGAGTTCGTCTCATCTGTCTCAAGTTGTCTTTGTTTTTCCCACCCTCCCGCCCTTTTCTTCAATGAGTAATTCTCATCCAAGTGCCTTTTCTATTCATGTGATGCTTCCGCTATCTTCTATTCCGTGATGTGTCCGGTGATTCATTGTGAAGATTCTCAGGAGTTTCAAGTTAGTAGTTTTTCATTCTCGTTTTCTTCTCCGGTGGATTCAATTCAAGCTTTCGGTGCTCATCATATCCTTTTCATTCTCTAAATGCTTTCCCATGTTGGAAGTCCTTATCCAAGCCTATCTTGTTTATCCATCTCTCTATTCTATCCGGAGTCAGAAGATATCTCAGAAAATTCATGTTTTTATTCAATCCTTCAAATTATTTCGAGGTTCTCACCTCATCAAGTTTTCATTTGTACCGGTGCAATCTCTCTTCCTAATCAATCATTTCTACAATGTTTCCTTCAGTGGGCCCATAACCCACAGGTTTTTCCCATGATCTTACCTGGCTCTTTTAATCTTTTCCGGAGATCTCAAGTACCTTGCAAATGTGACGTAAGAATGGATTCCATCAGTCATATGCCTTATCTAAGATAGCTTCAAATTATTTTTATCATCGGCTCAACCTTTCCTTATTCATTGTTCCGGAGTGTCTTAGTAATTCTTGGTGGTGTTTCTCGTCATTATTCTCAGCATTGAAGACCAAAGGAGAGTTTCTCCTAAATCTTGTTCCATTCTCGGAGATTCATGGTTTCACCTTCGTGCTATCCTCTTAAATTGTTTTGATCATGAGCAATTCCATCCATATCTATCCGGAGCATTTGAGTGTTGTTTTCATTTCTCGATCCTCCGAAGGCCATCATTTCAGAAGATTTCTTCGTTCTTAGCTTTCAGCTTCATTCTCCAATTCTTCTCAATTGTTGTCTCTTCGTTCGTATCTCAATTATTCCGGTGCCTTGCTCAACTTTCTATTAGGCAAATCTTGATCTCTTCATTCTCATGTATTCCCATTCGTTTCAATTCTCACTGGTGGTTCGTTCAAGACTTCTTCAAGTTTGTGCTCATATCTCTCTTCAATCTTATGAAGAAGAATAAGTGCTATGCTAAATCCATTGCTTGTCATCAATTTAACTTGATGAAGGATAAGCATAATATAATTCTTATTCTTGTTTCCTTGAGATGATTTCAATCCTTCTTCCGGAGTTGTTCAGCTTATCAAATTCTCAATTCTAAGTTGTTTATCTTTTCTTTCCCAGAGTTCAAGTTTGCTCAAGTATCTCGAAGCTTCATCTAAGCCATTGCAAGGCTTCAACTCTTGTTCTTTTCAATCTTCATTTGTTTTCTATTATCATTTTCTACCCGGAGTTCTTCATGGAGGCTCTACATAGTGGTTCATCAAACATTTCTTTCATTCTCAAAGTGTTCTTCAAGATTCCTGTGGTAGTTTCTCAAGTATCCTTTATCTTGCATTTCAAGTGTGATTCTTTCTCTCTATCTTTGAGATGGTATTATAGCATTCTTGATTCATGAGGAGTCTCGAAGATAATTATCAAGAGTGAGATAATTAAATCCATCATTCCTTTCTTAGAGTTATCTTGGATTGGATTCCACCTAAAGCACTTCCTAAAGATTGTTGCTATCATGGTGTTTATCAATGATCCAAGCTCTCAATGTATCCTTGACGTGGCTTGGACTGCGTCGGTATTTCCCCAAAGAGGAAGGGATGATGCAGCAGAGCGACAGTAATTATTTCCCTCAGTTATGAAACCAAGGTTATCAAACCAGTAGGAGGATCACCACCACCCAATAAGCAGCACCTGCACACAAACAACAAATACTTGCAACCCGAAGCGAAAGAGAGGTTGTCAATCTCTCTACGGTAAAAAGATAGATTAGGTAGTGATAGATAGGAGAGATAGATCTCTCAAGAACTCAAATAAAAAGAGTAAATATGCAGCAAGATATTTTTGGGTTTTTGGTTTTGTAGATCTGAAAACAAAGATTGCAAAAAACGTAGATCAGAAAGCTATATGATAGGAAAAGTAGACCCGGGGGCCGTAGGGTTCACTAGTGGCTTCTCTCATGAGTATAGCGCACGGTGGGTGAACAAATTACTGTTGGGCAATTGATAGAAAATTGAATAGTCATGACGATATCCAAGGCGATGATCATTATATAGGCATCACGTCCAAGATAGGTAAACCGACTCCTGCCTGCATCTACCTCTATTACTCCACACATCGACCGCTATCCAGCGTGCATCGAGTGTATTAAGTTAATGGAAAAATGGAGTAATGCAATAAGAACGATGACATGATGTAGACAAGATCTATTCATGTAGGAATATACCCCATCTTGTTATCCTTAATAGCAACGATACATGCGTGTCTTGCTACCCCTTCTGTCACTGGGAAAGAACACCGCAAGATCGAACCCATCACAAAGCACCTCTTCCCATGGCAAGAAAAATCGATCTAGTCGTCCTAACTAAACCAAAGATTCGAAGAAGAAATATGAGGCTATAAGTAATCATGCATATAAGAGATCAAAGAAGACTCAAATAATATTCATGGATAGAAACTGATCATGAACTCAAAATTCATCGGATCCCAACAAACACACCGCAAAAGTTTACATCAAATAGATCTCCAAGAGACCATTGTATTGAGAATCATAAGAGAGAGAGAAGAAGCCATCTAGCTACTGCCTACGGACCCGTAGGTCTATGGTGGACTACTGACGCATCATCGGAGAGGCACTATGAGGAAGATGAACCCCTCCGTGATAGTGTTTAGATTGGATCTCGCGGTTCTGGAACTTGCGGCGGCTGGAATTGTGTTTCGTCGACTCCCCTAGGGTTTTTGGATTTCCAAGGAATTTATAGGAACGATAGTCAGTTGAGGGGGTGCCGAAGGTGCCCAGCACCCACCAGGGCGCGCCAGGGGGCCTCTGGCGCGCCCATGTGGGTGCTGGCCACCCTGGGCTCCCTCTTCTGGTGTTCTTTGGCCCATCTGGTTTCTTCTGGTCCATAAAAAATCCTAAAAAATCCCCGCAGCGTTTCATCTCTGTATGGTACTGATTTCCCGCGAAGTTAATAGGTTAGTCCCAAAAAATGATATAAAGTTGTAATAAAATGATTGTAAAACATCCAGGAATGATAATATAACATGGAACAAGCAAAAATTATAGATACGTTGGAGACGTATCAAGCATCCCCAAGCTTAATTCCTACTCGTCCTTGAGTAGGTAAATGATAAAAACAGAATTTTTGATGTGGAATGCTGCCTAACTTGTTCATCATATTCTTTTCTTCTTTGTATAGCATGGACATTTGGACTTTTTAAATGATTCAAAGCAATAGTGTAGTTTTAACGTAATGACTTCAATGCTCAAGCATGTCAACAAGCAACCATGTCTTTCAAAATATCAACACTAAATAAAGTTATCCCTAGCACATCATGCTCAATCATTGATCCATTCATGAAACACGCTCAAATATTAACTATGCCCAATGCTCAAGTACGATCATAGTGCCCCCTAGTTGGTGCTTATAAGAGAAGATGGAGACTCAAAGCAAAAATAAAAATTGCATAAAGTAAATAGATAGGCCCTTCGCAGAGGGCAGTAGGGATTTGTAGAGGTGCCAGAGCTCAAGGTTTAAATTGAGAGAGAGAAAAGTTTTTGGGTGGCATGCTTTTCCTGTCAACGAAAACGACAAAGTAGCTCACAATACTTTCCATGCTAGATATATCATAGGCGGTTCCCAAACATAAAATAAAGTTTATTCCTTTTTCCACCAAACTTTCACTTTCCATGGCGGGCCGTATCCACGGTTGCCTTCCATACCAACACTTTCCAAGGAATTTATTATTTGACTACATGAAGTAAATATTTTTTCTTTTTCCATTTCGGGAATGGGCATCCCTATTACCGCCGCACTCTCGTGCAATGACAAGTGAATAAACACTCATCTTGAGAATAACACATCTAGCATGGAAAAATATTGGACACTCCCCACCGTTTCATGAGCGGTGCGGGCACACAAAAGAGAAAATTTATTTTGAAAATTTAGAGATGGCACATACAAATTTGCTTGGAACGGCATGGAAATACCGCATATAGGTAGGTATGGCGGACTCATAAGGCAAAACTTGGTTTAAGGATTTTGGATGCACAAGTAGTATTTCTACTTAGTACAAGTGAAGGCTAGCAAAAAGATTGGGAAGCAAGCAAACCAAGAAACGAAAAATCACATAAGTGAGCATTGAACATAACTAACACCGAATAATGCACCACAAGTAGGATGTAACTTCATTGCATAACTATTGACTTTCGTGCATGCATAGGGAATCACAAACCTTAACACCAATATTCCTACTAAGCATAATTACTCACTAACATAACTCACATATTACTATCATCATGTTTCAAAACTATTACAAGGAATCAATTTTAATTTGTCCAATGATCTTCATGAAAGTTTTTATTATATCCTCCTTGGATATCTATCACTTTGGGACTAGTTTCATATATTTCCATTGCCTTTTGGCAAGCTCAAACAAATTTCGGCTATTCACACTTTGGTGGGAAGGTTCCCCGGATCCTTTGAGACAAGAACGCATGGCCGATATTTTCATATCGCCCTGAGAGTTCATTGTATTGGCAAAGCGGGCATCTGGCTAGCGGTGTTCATCATGTTCTGGTACTCCTATAGCCGATGTTCAGTCTTTGCAATACCAGCAAGGCCGAATTATTTATTCACTCGGCTTGTGAGGAGTGTACGGCTGACTCATCTTTGAATCGGTCAGGTGTGGCCGACTTCTTAGTCGATTCAGCCAGTAATGAAGGATCTAGTGCGAGCCAGAAAGCTAACTGGAGAAATCCGAGTATCAGTCATTTGCAGGATCCGAGTGAAGCAAGATTGTTCGGCACATGACTTAATATACCCTTCGATATTTGATGATATGTGTTGCCGAATGGTTGACAATATTCTGTTGAGGTGCTTGGGCAAAGTTGTTCGAACCAAGCAAAGATTCCCATAGGATGCATACATAGAGACATTTTATACACCCGTCATGGGCTTTGAAGCGGCAAATATCTGAAGAAATCCCAAGTGGCAGCAAACCTGAGCATATGGCCGATAATAATTATCGTCCTCAGCACGCACAGCCGATGGAGTGTTGACATCGTGCTTCAACATTACACAAGGCCAAGTATTTTCTGGCACGCAAGCTCTGCCAGAAAACAGGGGGGCATGTGTTGACACCTGATTTTGGCACGATACAAAACACAATTAAGAAGGCCTCAAATGGAAAAGTGCTCAAAGAGAGAAAGTTCTGTATCGTCGGAAGGAGAAACTTTGAAGTTTGGGCCATTGCCATCCGATCTCATCTCGAAAGCCGAAATTGTGTTCGAAATACTGAGATTTTATATTCAGAGCACTGTTCGGCGGATTACGCCTCAAGGGAAGGCTCAAATGAGAAAACTTTCTACACGGATTGTCTTCGTCTTGTTGAAAAGGTCGATTTTGATATAAAAATCGTCTCAATCCGAGTTCGTATGCAAAAGTTAGAGCTATCGGAAGGCAGCCCTGTCAGGAGGCGAAATATGGCACGCCCCACCAGACATATGTCTGATGGGTAGCGCCACAATTCAGATGTTTTGCGCGACCGTTTTGGCCCAGAAGATGTCTTCGAATCGAAAAACGTTCAACATAAAAGTTGTTCATCTCGTCGAAACGGTCAACTTTGCTTTTGGACGCATTTTCATCCGAGGTCGTTTACTGCCTCAAAAAAGACCCGCAAGGTGCAGCCAGAAAGTTTGCCGGGCAAAGAACTTGCCGGGTGAAAAGCTTGCCGGGTGATAAAGCTTGCCGGGTGAAAAGCTTGCCGGGCAAAGAGCTTGCCGGGGTGGAAACCTTACCGGCATGAAACCTTGCCGGGGTGGAAAGCTTGCCGGGGTGGAAACTGTCAAGGCCAATCCGACCAGAAGCTGACGATGGACTCAAAAGATTATCTGGATGGCTTCGGATGAAAAAAATGTTCAACATGAAAGTTGTTCGTAACGTCGAAACGGTCAACTTTGCTTTTGGAGTCATCATCATCCGACGTAATATACGACCTGCAGAGACGCTACAAGAGTCGGACGGTATAGTCAGCTACATGACCGAGTCCGACTCGAAATTAAAGATGACCCCGTGGAGTATTCAAGATGGCCTTATTTGGAAAAGTGATCAACATACGGATTGTCGGCCTCGTCGAAGCACACAAAGTTGGTATTTGAACCGTCTCCATCGGAAGTCATATGCAGATTCCACGGCCCACGCAAGGAGCAAGACAGAAGATTGGACCAGATTCGGGCTGAATCCGAGTGGGACCAGAACTAGGACTCTAGGACGTGAATTGATGTAATTTTCTTGTAAGGAAAGCCTAGATGAATCCTTTGCTTGTACGGGAAGTCCAGCCACCTCTTATATATGTTGGGGGTGACGGCCGATTGAAACAACACACAATCGAACAAACACATCGACTACTTTTTCGTGTTCATCTATCTCCTACCCTCGTATCTTCTTCCTCGTTCTTCGTTCGTTCTTCTCTTGGAGGGCAGCGATCCATGAGGCCCTAGGGGCGATCAGGTCGACCTAGGGCAGCCCATAGCCACCGCGCGCCCTGACGGGGTCCCTCCCGGGCGTGTGGGGTTTCGGGTCCTCAAAAGCACCCGCCGGATTGCTTGCGTACCGCGCTTCCGGACGGGTCTCCTTCGACGTGAGCTGCGGTGCATCACCCCCGGCGTCGAGGGTACACGGTGATGTGTTCGTGTGTGAACACACTTTTTGGCGACTCCGCTGGGGACGAAGCTTCGGACGGTCTCCAGCCCGTTCTTGCTACGAGGAGAGAGTCATCAAGCGGCTGCAATCTACACGGTAACATGTATCATAAATCTGTTTATGTAGATGCAAATAGCCATTATGTTGCTGTCACTAGATCCTTTGATGGGCATACCATGTCGGCTAGCTCTAACGAGAAAAGGCCGACTAAGTATCCTGTTGGAGAAGCTTGGAAATTACATAATCATGACATGCAACTTATGGATCCGAACTTTCGTGCATCGGCAATTCCTTTCAATATGCCGATGAACAACACGATGAGTTCGAGTGATCAATATAGGAGACTACATGTACAGGAGAGTGTCTCACAGTTTTACCCATCGGCAGCCGGCTCGCGATATGCGGGTTCATCCCCAAACATGCCGATGGATGGGGGAATCGGCCATGCTTCCATTAGCAATTTGGCCGGTTATCCTCACTCATCATATACTACACCTCATGAGATTAATTTTTTGGCAAAAAATACAACTCAAAATATTCATGACTCGGCTCACCTTCGTGGTTATGGCCGAGTGAATGAAGAATTTACAGGAGCATCTGTGCCTAATATTGCAGGAGATGAGGTGGCTCTGGCTGCTTTAAAAAGTTTAGCCCAGAATAAGCAGATTACTGCTCTTTGCCTTGAGCAACATGATAAGGGTTTGGTACCTGATTATGAGGCAATAAGAGCTAAGGTTTTGCAAGAAGACAATGTGTTGCCAATTGACCAAATTGGCGAGAGGAAATATGGTTCAACAACAGTGCATACGTCTTCACCTATCATTACAGCATGTCATACACCCCCTATACAATTGCAAAATTTCGGCAACATCGGTTCATTGCCGAAAGATCCTAAAAGCATTGGGGGGCAAGCCGATCCAAGCAGGGACGAATTTAAAGAAAAATATGTGGCCCGAATGGACAAGGTCAATCCAAAGCTCACAGGGAATTGCGTCAACAATTTTACCACACCGACTCTTGAGGAGTTACCAGCAGAATATCGACAGGCTTATGAAGCACTCAAGAAAAAGCGTGAGGAGGAAGATTTGCAAGAATACGTCAAGTCCCTTCCTTTATGCAGCAACCATGTTGGTCCCTCTGCGATGTTGAGGCAAGATAAAACAGAAGCTTTGCAAGCCAAACAACAAAAAAGGATTCACTCGGTTAATACGGTTGATTCGGTAGAAACCAAGTCAAATATGACTAAGTCGTCTACAGCCGAGTCAAACGGTTCCTTTAAAGCCAAGACAATGATGGATTCGATTGAAACCGGATTGAGCACCGAGACGGCCAAGGTCGAGTGCATAGAGTCAATATCGAGTGCATCGAGCCAATCGAGTGCATCGAACCAGTTAAGGCCGAGTGCATCAAGTCAGCCGAGTGCATTGAGTCATCCGAGTGCATCACCGGCTAATGTCGAGTGCATCGAGCCAGTTATTGCCGAGTGTACGAAAACATATGATGCAAGCTTCACCGAGCAAAGGAACGACAAACGCAGCAAATTGGCCGTGCTCGATTTTTCTGGATGTGAGGGAGCTTACATGCTGCCCTATGAGTTTCGTGCTAAAGAAATTGATGAGCATCAAGAACAAAGTAATATGGCCGAACACAGTTCGATTAACGATGAACATCAAGAACAAGAACATGTTGCTAAGCAAAGTTCAGCTAACAAAGAGCGTCTGAGTGGAATCCATTTGGATAGTCCGAGTGAAATCTACACGGGAAATCCAAGTGATGATGCACGAGATCCAGAAGAAGAGGAAGGGGCATTGGAGAATTATTTAGAAGTGGAGCAAGATATTGTTCCAGTTATGCAACCATCTTCTCCTCCCAACGTCTTCACAAAGGTACACATAGATGACAGTTTACTCAATTTTCGATTCGGTCAAAATCATATTGTTGATCCACCCGTTAGCAAGATTCTAATTAATTTTGAAAGACCAATCGAGATGAGTAATCTGTTTGTTTGGAATAATCTTGTCACTGTTCATGCTGTTCAACACATGGCACCATTCACAGAAGCTAATAGTGACAACTTATCACAACCAAAGTTGTTCACGTCATGTCGGCTAAATTTTATATTCATATGGACAACTTTGTTTGTTTTATGCCTAGCTAACATTTGGTCTCAGATGAGACGTATATTCTGTAATTATTTTGGTTGCAGAAACATAAAGCCAGGTCCAAAGTCCTCCGAGATAGCCGAATCAAGAGCATCGGGAAAGGAGGACGAAAATCAATGCATAGCCGAGTCGGATGACGTTAAGTCGGAACCACTCGGTTGTTTTGTTTCAGAGCCGGTATCACAATATCAGTTAATGGATGAGCAGTCTACCTTCAGTCCAGGCATAGGTGATCACATCGTCGATGCATCACCGACTAATCCTATTATTATAATTGATCACGATGTCGAGCTGTCAAAACAAGAACAAGTGCAATGTTCATTTGAACAGAATGTCAAAGACAACAATGTGATTCATCAAGCCACACAATCGGCCAACAGAGGACGATTGGAGCTCGTTGAGGCACAAGCATACGGCCAGTCGACTCAGATTGGTCTTGATGGTGATCAAGTGTTGACTCAGCTACCTCAAGCTGGCTCATCCAAAGACGGACAGGTATACGCTAATGATGATGGGATCAAATCTTCAAGTGAGGTAATTATTCAAAAGTGCATCAGCAATAATATTGAAGACAGGAATTCCATCAAAGTTACAACGGACACATCTAGTACTGGGGGGCAACAAGAAAATTCAAAGACCGATGCACTCAAAACCAAAGAAAGCAAAGGCCGTGGTAAGCACAAAGGTAAAAAGCCGAAAGTCACTTTCGCGCAGTTATTGGAAAAATATCAGAAGATAAGTGAGGCGAAGAGTGTGTATCGGCCGAGTGAAACAAAGGCATCGAAGTCACCCCCAAGGAATAAATCTGAATACTGGGATTGGCGAAGGAAGAAGTTGACTCCATATCCTCCTTTTGGGCCACCAATGCCGATGTCATACGTACCTCCTCATGCCGACTATTATTCATATCAATCATGGGACAGGTATAAATCGAGGGATCACCGTCCATCATATTCTAAACCACCTCCCCAAAATTATGCAGCTCCGAGAGGATCATTGTTTGTTCAACAACCACATGTTAAAGACCGACTCAACCAAAAAGAATCGGTCCGGAGCTTGGCGAAAAAGTTGGACATGGTCAAGCAAATTTACCGAGTGAAAAAGGATGGCCGCAAGTGTGCTCTTTCAGATCCGACTCCGGACGACAAAAAGCCAGCTGAGTCTACGTTGGCTACTAAAGGCAAGGAGATGAAGCGTGTAACTTTCAAGGATCCAATTGCCGAATTTCAACAGGCCAAGTTGGAGGTTCCCAAAGCCAAGAAAAACTTGCTAGTGCATAAAACAAAGCCACAGCCGAGATGCCCACTCGGCTTATCATATTCGCAACAGAAGAAGCTGAAGCGGCTTAGGGCCTATGAGCTGGAGAAGAGGAACATGGCGTGGGTCCCCAAAGGAAGCCGTCAAGGCAAGAATGATGTGACAGCTCCTGTTGCAGGAGTAAGGGAGGACAAGCGTGAAGCCGGTAGGCAAAAACAACGATTTTCATGTCACAATACGAGAGTCCAGATAGTGCATCATCCATGTTCTTCAACCGTCCCATCAGAGTTTGTGCCCAACAATTTATCGCCAGCTGAAATTTCTGATTTATTTCGGCTATTCACACTTTGGTGGGAAGGTTCCCCGGATCCTTTGAGACAAGAACGCATGGCCGATATTTTCATATCGCCCTGAGAGTTCATTGTATTGGCAAAGCGGGCATCTGGTTAGCGGTGTTCATCATGTTCTGGTACTCCTATAGCCGATGTTCAGTCTTTGCAATACCAGCAAGGCCAACTTATTTATTCACTCGGCTTGTGAGGAGTGTACGGCTGACTCATCTTTGAATAGGTCAGGTGTGGCCGACTTCTTAGTCGATTCAGCCAGTAATGAAGGATCTAGTGCGAGCCAGAAAGCTAACTGGAGAAATCCGAGTATCAGTCATTTGCAGGATCCGAGTGAAGCAAGATTGTTCGGCACATGACTTAATATACCCTTCGATATTTGATGATTTGTGTTGCCGAATGGTTGACAATATTCTGTTGAGGTGCTTGGGCAAAGTTGTTCGAACCAAGCAAAGATTCCCATAGGATGCATACATAGAGACATTTTATACACCCGTCATGGGCTTTGAAGCGGCAAATATCTGAAGAAATCCCAAGTGGCAGCAAACCTGAGCATATGGCCGATAATAATTATCGTCCTCAGCACGCACAGCCGATGGAGTGTTGACATCGTGCTTCAACATTACACAAGGCCAAGTATTTTCTAGCACGCAAGCTCTGCCAGAAAACAGGGGGGCATGTGTTGACACCTGATTTTGGCACGATACAAAACACAATTAAGAAGGCCTCAAATGGAAAAGTGCTCAAAGAGAGAAAGTTCTGTATCGTCGGAAGGAGAAACTTTGAAGTTTGGGCCATTGCCATCCGATCTCATCTCGAAAGCCGAAATTGTGTTCGAAATACTGAGATTTTATATTCAGAGCACTGTTCGGCCGATTACGCCTCAATGGAAGCCTCAAATGAGAAAAGTTTCTACACGGATTGTCTTCGTCTTGTCGAAACGGTCGATTTTGATATAAAAATCGTCTCAATCCGAGTTCGTATGCAAAAGTTAGAGTTATCGGAAGGCAGCCCTGTCAGGAGGCAAAATATGGCGCGCCCCACCAGACATATGTCTGATGGGTAGCGCCACAATTCAGATGTTTTGCGTGACCGTTTTGGCCCAGAAGATGTCTTCGAATCGAAAAACGTTTAACATAAAAGTTGTTTGTCTCGTCGGAACGGTCAACTTTGCTTTTGGACGCATTTTCATCCGAGGTCGTTTACTGCCTCAAAAAAGACCCGCAAGGTGCAGCCAGAAAGTTTGCCGGGCAAAGAAATTGCCGGGTGAAAAGCTTGCCGGTTGATAAAGCTTGCCGGGTGAAAAGCTTGCCGGGCAAAGAGCTTGCCGGGGTGGAAACCTTGCCGGCGTGAAAGCTTGCCGGGGTGGAAAGCTTGCCGGGAAAAGCTTGCCGGGGTGGA
Source organism: Elymus sibiricus (assembly GCA_039707655.1). Classification (NCBI taxonomy): domain Eukaryota; kingdom Viridiplantae; phylum Streptophyta; class Magnoliopsida; order Poales; family Poaceae; genus Elymus; species Elymus sibiricus. The sequence goes on from CM077673.1 coordinate 242,292,931, forward strand.
AACTGTCAAGGCCAATCCGACCAGAAGCTGAAGATGAACTCAAAAGATTATCTGGATGGCTTCGGATGAAAAAATGTTCAACATGAAAGTTGTTCGTAACGTCGAAACGGTCAACTTTGCTTTTTGAGTCATCATCATCCGACGTAATATATGACCTGCAGAGACGCTACAAGAGTCGGACGGTACAGTCAGCTACATGACCGAGTCTGACTCGAAATTAAAGATGACCCCGTGGAGTATTCAAGATGGCCTTATTTGGAAAAGTGATCAACATACGGATTGTCGGCCTCGTCGAAGCACACAAAATTGGTATTTGAACCGTCTCCATCGGAAGTCATATGCAGATTCCACGGCCCACGCAAGGAGCAAGACAGAAGATTGGACCAGATTCGGGCTGAGTCCGAGTGGGACCAGAACTAGGACTCTAGGACGTGAATTGATGTAATTTTCTTGTAAGGAAAGCCTAGATGAATCCTTTGCTTGTACGGGAAGTTCAGCCGCCTCTTATATATGTTGGGGGTGACGGCCGATTGAAACAACACACAATCGAACAAACACATCTACTATTTTTTCGTGTTCATCTATCTCCTACCCTCGTATCTTCTTCCTCGTTCTTCGTTCGTTCTTCTCTTGGAGGGAAGCGATCCACGAGGCCCTAGGGGCGATCAAGTCGACCTAGGGCAGCCCATAGCCGCCGCGCGCCCTGACGGGGTCCCTCCCGGGCGTGTGGGGTTTAGGGTCCTCAAAAGCACCCGCCGGATTGCTTGTGTACCGCGCTTCCGGACGGGTCTCCTTCGACGTGAGCTGCGGTGCATCACCCCCGGCGTCGAGGGTACACGGTGACGTGTTCGTGTGCGAACAGTAATTTTATTGCATAACTATTGACTTTCGTGCATGCATAGGGAATCACAAACCTTAACACCAATATTCCTACTAAGCATAATTACTCACTAACATAACTCACATATTACTATCATCATGTTTCAAAACTATTACAAGGAATCAATTTTAATTTGTCCAATGATCTTCATGAAAGTTTTGATTATATCCTCCTTGGATATCTATCACTTTGGGACTAGTTTCATATATTGCCATTGCCTTTTGGCACGCTCAAACAAATTTAAGTGAAGCACATGATCATAAAGATTTCATCTCTCAAAAAGGTATAAGTGAAGCATGAGAGGATTTCTTCAAAATTTTACTAACTCTCAAATTAATCTAAGTGAAGCATGAGAGTATTTCTACAAAAGTTTCCAAGCACACTGTGCTCAAAAAGATATAAGTGAAGCACTAGAGCAATTCCTATAGCTCAAAAACTTTAAGTGAAGCACATAGAGCAATTCTAACAAATCATAGCATGATTGTGGCTCTCTCAAATAGGTGTGTACACAAAGGATACAAAGGAAAAACTAACAAACAAAGCAAGCAAAGATACAAGACGCTCCAAGCAAAACACATGATATGTGACGAATAAAAATATAGCTCCAAGTAAAATACCGATGGTCGTTAGAAGAAAGAGGGGATGCCACTCGGGGCATCCCCAATATTAGTTGCTTGTTACTCTTTGGATATATCTTGGGGGTGCGGTAGCATCCCCAAGCTTAAGATTTTGCTACTCCTTATTCCTTCATCCATCGTGATCTCACCCAAAACTTGAAAACTTCAATCACACAAAACTCAACAAAATCTTCGTGAGATCCGTTAGTATAAGAAAGCAAATCACTACTTTATGTACTGTTGTAAACCCATTAAAATTTTATAATTGCATTATACCTACTGCATTTTAACTTTACCATGGCTTATACCCATCAATACAAACCATAGATTCATCAAAACAAGCACACAATGCAACAAAAACAGAATCTGTCTCAAACAGAACAGTCTGTGGTAATCTATACCATACCCATACTTATGTAACTCTAAAAATTCTGAAACATTAGGAAAACGTAAGGAATTTGTATATAAACACTGTGTTGGAATTTCAGCTCAAGATCACGTTCCAGCAAAAAATGAAAATTCATATACTGGACGCGAAGGTTCTGTTTCAGATTCAGCATCACTTCTACTCATCCTATGAATCATCCTAACGGTTCTACTTGTCAAAAACACTAAATAAACAATAAAAACACAATAATAACAGAGGCATAATTGTGTCAACACTCAAAAATAGAAAGGAAAAAGCAAAAATTTATATATTCATTGGGTTGCCTCCCAACAAGCGCTATCGTTTTACACCCCTAGCTAGGCATATTGGATAGATTCAAGTATTGTCATCTTTGGTTTTGGATCCATAGGATGCCCTCATGATTGATTCATATGGTGGCTTAATTCTTGTTCTAGGGAAGTGTTCCATACCCTTTCTCAAGGGAAATTGAAAAGGAATATTGCCTTCTTTCATATCAATCACGGCACCTATAGTGCGTAAAAACGGTCTACCAAGTATAATGGGACAAGAAGGATTGCAATCAATATCATGCACAATAAAATCAATGGGCACATAATTCCTATTTGCAAGAATAAGAACATCATAAATTCGTCCCAAAGGCTTTTTAATAGTAGAATCCGCCAAGTGCAAATTAAGAGAGCATTCTTCAATATTGGTAAGACCAAGCACATCACATAGAGATTTCGGAATCGTGTAAACACTAGCACCCAAATCACACAAAGCAAAGCATTCATAATTTTTAATCTTGACCTTAATGGTAGGTTCCCACTCATCATGTAATTTTCTAGGAATAGAAATCTCCAACTCCAACTTTTCTTCAAAAGATTTCATCATGGCATCAACGATATGTTTAGTAAAAGCATTATTTTGCTCATAAGCATGGGGTGAATTCAACATAGATTGCAACAAAGAAATACATTCAATCAAGGAGCAGCTATCATAATTAAAATATTTGCAGTCCAAGATAGTGGGCACATCACTAGTTAAAGTTTTGACCTCTTCAAACCCACTTTCATCAAAATTTTCATCAAGATTTTCACCCTCCAAATTATTGGGACTCCTTCTAGCTAAAGTTGACTCTACTTCAGTCCCTTCATTATTAATTTTAACATTACTAAACAAGGAATCAATAGAAGAAACACCAATCACTTTAAGATCTTCATCGTTTTTATAGCGGCAATCACTAGAAGACGATTTTTCTAAGATTTCTCTTTTAGCTCTAAGCATAGCGGTTCTTTTCTTACTTTCATCCATAGAGACATATAAAGCTTTAATAGATTCATCAATCTTAGACACAAAATCTTTCAACTTGAGATTTTCAACATCATGAGAAATTCTATCAATGCTTCTAGACATATCATCAATCTTATTCAACTTTTCTTCTATCGTGGTACTGAAAGGCTTTTTCCCATTCATAAATTCTTTAATATTACTCTCAAGATCAGAGGTGTTCCTATTATTATTGTAAGAAGAATTACCATAGGAATTGCCATAACTATTAGAGGAATTTCCAGGAAAAGGCCTAGGATTAAAATTACCTCTATAAGCATTGTTATTGAAATTGTTGCGCGAGACAAAATTCACATCTACGGATTCACTATTTTGCTCAATCAAAGTAGACAAAGGCACATCATTAAGATCAATAGGAGCATTTTTACTAGCAACCAATTTCATCAAAGCATCAACTTTATCACTCAAAGTACTAATTTCCTCTACCGAATTAACTTTTTTACTAGTATGTTCTCTTTCGGTATGCCATTGAGAATGATTAGCCATGATATTATCTAGCAATTTAGTAGCTTCACCCAAAGTAATCTCCATAAAAGTACCACCCACGGCGGAATCTAACAGATTTCTAGAGACAAAATTCAACCTCGCATAATTTTTTTGTATGATCATCCAAAGATTCAAACCATGTGTAGGACAATTTCTTATCATCAACTTCATTCTTTCCCAAGATTTGGCAACATGTTCATGCTCAAGTTGCTTAAAATTCATGATTTGCGTCCTAAGGGAAATAATTTTCGCGGGAGGAAAATACTTAGTGATAAAAGCATCCTTGCACTTATTCCAAGAATCGATACTATTGCGAGGCACAGATGAAAACCAAATTTTTGCACGATAACGCAAGGAAAACGGAAATAGTTTCAACTTAACAATATTATTGTCCACATCTTTTTTTCTTTTGCATATCACACAATTCAACGAATGTGTTTAGATGGCGGCATCCTCATTAGGATTACTGGCAAATTGATCATTCATGACAAGATTCAACAAAGTGTCATTAATATCACAAGACTCCGCACTAGTGGCGGGAGGAGAAATAGGCGTACTAATAAAACCATTGTTATTAGTATTGGAAAAATCACACAACTTGGTGTTCTCTTGAGTCATCGTGACTATGCAAACAAGATTGCAAGCAAGGAAGAGATCCGGCAAGAAAAAGGGCAAACGAAAAAGAGGGCGAAGAAAACAGCAAATTGGTGAAGTGGGGGAGAGGAAAACGAGAGGCAAATGGCAAATAATATAATTGCAAGGAGATGAGATTTCTGATTAGGAACCTGGTAGATGATGATGGAGTCCCTCGGCGCCTACGATAGGCACGTAGAAGAGACTGCTTCCTCCCCGGCAACGACGCCAGAAATTCCTTTAACGTGGCTTGGACTGCATCGGTATTTCCCCAAAGAGGAAGGGATGATGTAGCACAGCGACGATAAGTATTTCCCTCAGTTATGAAACCAAGGTTATCGAACCAGTAGGAGGATCACCACCACCCAATAAGCAGCACCTGCACACAAACAACAAATACTTGCAACCCGACGCGAAGGAGAGGTTGTCAATCTCTCTACGGTAAAAAGATAGATTAGGTAGTGATAGATAGGAGAGATAGATCTCTCAAGAACTCAAATAAAAAGAGTAAACATGCAGCAAGATATTTTTGGGTTTTTGGTTTTGTAGATCTGAAAATAAAGATTGCAAAAAACGTAGATCGGAAAGCAATATGATAGGAAAAGTAGACCCGGGGGGCGTAGGGTTCACTAGTGGCTTCTCTCATGAATATAGCGCACGGTGGGTGAATAAATTACTGTTGGGCAATTGATAGAAAATCGAATAGTCATGACGATATCCAAGGCGATGATCATTATATAGTCATCACGTCCAAGATAGGTAAACCGACTCCTGCCTGTATCTACCTCTATTACTACACACATTGACCGCTATCCAGCATGCATCTAGTGTATTAAGTTCATGAAAAAACGGAGTAATGCAATAAGAACGATGACATCATGTAGACAAGATCTATTCATGTAGGAATAGACCCCATCTTGTTATCCTTAATAGCAACGATACATGCGTGTCTTGCTGCCCCTTCTGTCACTATGAAAGAACACCGCAAGATCAAACCCATCACAAAGCACCTCTTCCCATGGCAAGAAAAATTGTTCTAGTCGGCCTAACTAAACCAAAGATTCGAAGAAGAAATACGAGGCTATAAGTAAGCATGCATATAAGAGATCAAAGAAGACTCAAATAATATTCATGGATAGAAACTGATCATGAACTCAAAATTCATCGGATCCCAACAAACACACCGCAAAAGTTTACATCAAATAGATCTCCAAGAGACCATTGTATTGAGAATCATAAGAGAGAGAGAAGAAGCCATCTAGCTACTGCCTACGGACCCGTAGGTCTATGGTGGACTACTCATGCATCATCGGAGAGGCACCTATGAGGAAGATGAACCCCTCCGTGATGGTGTTTAGATTGGATCTCGCGGTTCTGGAACTTGCGGCGGCTGGAATTGTGTTTCGTCGACTCCCCTAGGGTTTTTGGATTTCCAGGGAATTTATAGGCATGATAGTCGGTTGAGGGGGTGTCGGAGGTGCCCAGCACCCACCAGGGCACGCCAGGGGGCCTCTGGCGCGCCCATGTGGGTTCTGGCCACCCTAGGCCCCCTCATCTGGTGTTCTTTGGCCCATCTAGTTTCTTCTGGTCTGTAAAAAATCCACAAAAATCCCCGCAGCGTTTCATATCTGTATGGTACTGATTTCCTGCGAAGTAAAAAACAAGCAAAAACAACAACTGGCACTTTGACACTATGTTAATAGTTTAGTCCCAAAAAATGATATAAGGTTGTAATAAAATGATTGTAAAACATCCAAAAATGATAATATAACAACATGGAACAAGCAAAAATTATCGATACGTTGGAGACGTATCAATCCTCTTGGTGAAAGAAGTTTTCATATCTTCGTTGATATCAATGAAACCAATTGTTTCTGTTTGTGGCCGGTTGTCACCTCATAATTTTGAGATGTTTTCCATAAGCCCACAACAAGCTTGTTCTTTTCGTTGTTGATTTTTCAACAACTCCGTTCAATCTCTTCTTGTAGGATGCTTTTCAAATTCAATTGTGGTAGAAGTTGTCATTTCTTCTCCGTTCTTTTCCTTCCATCGTTCTAGCTTCTATTCTTTTGTTCCGGAGGCATTGTGATGTTGATCCCTTTGTTCCATCATATAGTTTTGTCAAGATCATGTTCTTCCCTTGCTTGTCCATTTAACTAGAGTGTTGTGTTCTCTTTCAAGTTCTCCCATCTTATCAAATTTTGCCCCTCTATCCTACCGATGTGCTGCCGAAATTTCCAGTGAATTCTTGCTTGTTCCTCATGTCATTCTCCATCTCCTGGCATCCTTCAAGATTTGTTGGTTTCGCTCATTTTTCACAGAAGCAACTAAGTTTTACCTCTTCCTTTCCTCTTCATCTTCCCCTTCTCATTCTAAGATCTCGGGGCGAGATCTCTTGTAAGTGGAGGAGAGTTGTAAGAGCCCGCGACCGACGCTCCAGAAGATTCCCCTTTTATTCCGTTATCATCGTGAGATTCGTTTGGTTGTCGCATTCATCATCGCATCATTCGCATCATCTGCATAGCATCGTCACTCGTTTTTGAAAACTTGCATCCGATCGTAGTTGCCGGTTCTCTCCGTTCGTGTCATTGACCGTTTTGAGGCCAACCACACACGCACGCACCAGCGGCATCAAAAAATATCGTTTTAAAAGTGCACGAAAAATATTCTCGGATTGGTTCGAAAGTTGGCATGCGGCCTTGTTATGTTGTAGGTAGACCGCATGCTAAATTTCATCGCAATCGGAGGTCATTTGATGCCCCAACGTTCAACACTAGCTGCATCGTCATCGGTTTCTTATCGGACATTGCGGTGTTTTAAAATCAGTGCCGGGCCGCAAAACATCTCTCTCTTCCCTTAGACCAAGCCCATCTACACAGCCAGCCCACCTAAACCTACCATAACTCACCTCTCCGATCAGACCGTCCGATCGCGATCGGAGGGTTGAAAACAACCCAAAAAAACCCTCTCCTAACACCCCTGCCTATAAATAGACACCCTCACCTGCCATTTTGGGAACCCTAGCCTACCCAAACCCTTCCCCTACCCCCAGCAGCCGCCACCTCGCCTCAAATTCCGCACTGGCCAGCCCCTACCCGCCACTTGTCACCGCAAAACCCACCTGAGCCGCCGCCCAGCCGCCGCGCCGCCCCTCCTGGCCACTCCCGCGAAGCCACCTGGCCCCTCGCTCCTCCCCCAGCCACGAGCCACCAGCCCCCGCCGCCGCGGCCCTGCAAGCCCATCGCGGGCCCGCCCTAGGCCCGAAGCGGGCCGAGCCGCGCCCCGCCAGCGTGCGTCGCCGCTCCCGCACCCGACCACCCCGCGCACCTCCGCCTCGCCGTAGTGGATTCCTGCCGCCGCTCGTCGGAGCCCCTCGCGCCAGCCACCGCGGCGACGTCGCCGCCGGACTCAGGCGAGCCTCACCATGCCACCATCTCTCCTCCTCCCTCCGGTCTCCCTGCTCCTCGCTCGCCGGAGCGCCACGACACCATGCCGCAGCCCGCGTCCAGCCCACTGCCCGAGCTCGCCGACGCCCACTCCAGCAGCCTCCAAGCTCGCCGTCGACGTCCGTGGCCGGATTCGGGATCCCGAGTCCCCAATCTGCCCGAGCCCGACTGCCCCGTCCCTCGCCGGCGCTCGCCTCGGCCGCCCCGCGACCAGCCGCCGGCAATGGCCACGGCCACCCTCCTGCTCAGATCTGGACGACCCCGTCCTAGTGCACTGCGGTGACCACCGAACCAAACGGCGTAATGGATCCGTCCCGTCCGAGTTCCGCGAGGGTAAATTTCCTCTAAGTCTTTTGGGACTGTTTAAAATTTCATCATGATGGCATATTCAAACACTTGTAGCTCTTTAACCGTGCATCGGATGGAGATGAATTATATATGGAAATTGGTCTAAAAATTATGCTCTACATCATGGTTGCATTTTCATGCATGATAGGATTCATCTACTTGCTGCTACTTGTGTTGCAAAAGAGCATCTCATCGTAGTCGTCAAAACTATAATCTGTTAACGAAGAGTTCCGTTTTGTGAGGCTCATGTTAAGCAATGCATGACCCATATGAACATGTGTCACTGGTATGCTTTGTAGTGTGTCATGTCTTCTTGCTGTTAGTGTCCTTGTCATGCTCATAGAGGGTTGTTATGCTACTGTTATTGCCATGTCAACATGCCTAGTCAAACTGCAGTTTTGGGACATAGTTAAAATTTCACTAAGTCTGAAACTGTTATTTTGTTGTCATGTTGCCATGTGATTTGCTAGTGATCGAGGACTCTTTTGGTGTTGCCACAATGGAGTCTTTTGTTAAGCATGTTGTTGTCTATCAGGTTGTTTCTTTTGATGCCATTTATAGGATTTGCATCATAGTTATATTCATTGTCCAACATGTCAATCTGTTAAAAACTGCTGCACATGTCTAGTCTAATTTTCACTAAGTCTGAGAATCTGTTTTCTTCAAAATGCCATGTTGTGTTGATGCTAGCCACGTTTCTATGCATAATTACACCTTGCCACCATGGTATGTATTGTAGTGGATCATGTACTCTACCATGCTGTTAAGTTTCATGCCAATATATGACTTGTAGCATATAGTTTTACTGCTGCCATTATGCCTTCGTGAAAAACTGCTATGCTAAAAACTGTTATTTTCACTAAGTCCTAATCTGCTATATTTTATTGTCATGTTGTGAGCTTCGTACCATGTGTTCCACGATTCTTTTGAGTATGAAATGTGAAGATGAAATGAAGTGTGTGTTAGATGCTACTGCCCCATGCTTAGTTTGTGCATATTAGGATCTTGGATCTTGTTGTTTTCATGTGTGCAATATGCTATGTTGCTGTTTTGGGCAGATTTAAATAAAATCTTGCATTGGTGATTGTGGTTGAACCGTAGCTCCGTTTTGGGCATGCCATATATGAATCTGGCCTAGAATTGCATGTAGTATCATATTATCATGTTGCATACAGGTTTTGAAGTGCTTGTGGTTGTCATTTTCATGCATTTTTGCATTCATCACATGTGCATCCTGTGTTGGTCATATCTTCTAGGCCGTAGCTCCGTTTCGTATGATCCATATATGTAAATCGACTAGAATGACATGTAGAATCACGTGGAGCAATTTATTTTGCTGTTTAACAAATATAAAATTATTTTAGGACATATCTGGACTAGTTCCTAAATTTGCATATGAGGTCGCTTCGGAAATACTATAAGTTGTTTCCGACCTAATTTAAGATGCCTAGATAGTGTAGTTTCATTATGCTTCAACTCTTGCCATGTTTAACAACATTTAATATTGTCGTGTACCTAACGAGAGTGAACGCAATAATTCGAAAGTGGAGTTTCGTCAATATGCAACTCGTTGCATATTGAGCTTCACTTAATGTGTAGTATTTGTTTGTTGTGATTGCCATGCCTTGCATAATTAAATCGGACATGCATCATGTTTCTTTGCGCCTCGTGTGATGCATATGTTGTGGTGTTGATCATGTGTTGATTGTTTTTTCCGGATTGCTTCTTCTCGATAGAGTTCCGAAAGCGTTCGGAGTGTGAGGATTCGTTCGACTACGTTGGCTCGTCTTCTTCATGTATTCGCTCTTCTTCCAAGTGGGATCTCAGGCAAGATGATCATTTCCCTAGATACCATTACTATCATTTGTTGGAAATATGCCCTAGAGGCAATAATAATTTAGTTATTATCATATTTCCTTGTTCATGATAATCGTTTATTATCCATGCTATAATTGTATTGATTGGAAACTCAAATACATGTGTGGGTACATAGACAACACTGTGTCCCTAGTATGGCTCTAATAGACTGGCTCGTTGGTCAAAGATGGTCAAGGTTTCCTAGCCATAGACATGAGATGTCATTTGATAACGGGATCACATCATTAGGAGAATGATGTGATGGACATGACCCAAACTATGAACATAGCATATGATCGTGTCAGTTTATTGCTATAGTTTTCTACATGTCAAGTATCTGTTCCTATGACCATGAGATCATGCAACTCACTGACACCAGAGGAGTACCTTGTGTGTATCAAACGTCGCAACGTAACTGGGTGACTATAAAGATGCTCTACAGGTATCTCCGAGGGTGTCTGTTGAGTGGGCATGGATCAAGACTGGGATTTGTTACTCCGTATGACGGAGAGGTATCTCAGGGCCCACTCGGTAATACAACATCACAACAAGCCTTGCAAGCAATGTGACTAAAGTGTTAGCCACGGGATCTTGTATTACGGAACGAGTAAAGAGACTTGCCGGTAACGAGATTGAACTAGGTATAGAGATACCGACGATCGAATCTTGGGCAAGTAACATACCGAAGAACAAAGGGAACAACATACGGGATTAACTGAATCCTTGACATAGAGGTTCAACCGATAAAGATCTTCGTAGAATATGTAGGAACCAATATGGGCATCCAGGTCCTGCTATTGGTTATTGACCGTAGAGGTGTCTCGGTAAGGTCTACATAGTTCTCGAACCCGCAGGGTCTGCACACTTAAGGTTCGGTGACGTTTCGGTATAGTAGAGTTATGTATGGTGGTGACCGAAGGTTGTTCGGAGTCCTGGATGAGACCCCGGACATCACGAGGAGTTCTGGAATGGTCCGGAGGTGAAGATTGATATATAGGAAGCTGGTGTTTGAGTTCCGGAAAAGTTCCGTGAACTGCGAGTTGTGTGACGGAGTGCCGGAAGTGTTCCGGGGGTCCACCGGGTGGGTCCACCTACTCCGGAGGGCCCCATGGGCTGTGAGATGGTGCAGACCAGCCCCTGGTGGGCTGGCCGAACCTCCCACCTCAAGACCCATGCGGCTAGAGGCTAGGGTTGGGCCAAAAGGGTGGCCTAGCCACCAAACTTGGTGGCCAAGCCACCCTGGCAGCTGCCCCACCTCCTTGGCCGTCGGCCACCCTAGGGTTGGGAACCCTAGGGCGCCCCACCTCCTCCTCTCCTCCTATATATAGTGGAGGGATTGAGAGGGCAGCCAATCTGAAAAAGCCACGGCTGCCTCTCTCTCTCCCTCTAGATCTGTTCTCCTCTAGATCTGTTCGGTATAGCTTAGCGAAGCTCTGCCGGATCAGCTCCACCACCACCGCCACCATGCCGTTGTGCTGCCGGAGAACTCATCTACCTCTCCACCCTCGCTTGCTATATCAAGGAGGTGGATATCGTCATCGAGCTGTACGTGTGCTGAACGCGGAGGTGCCGTCCGTTCGGCGCTAGATCGGAAGGACCGTGATTGGATCGCGGGACAGATCGTGATTGGATCGCGGGACGGATCGTGATTGGATCGCGGGACGGCTTGCGATTTGGATCGCGAAGACGTTCGACTACATCAACTGCGTTTCTTAACGCTTCCCGCTTAGCGATCTACAAGGGTACGTAGATCCACTCTCCCTCTCGTAGATGCTCATCACCATGGATAGATCTTGTGTGTGCGTAGGAAAATTTTTGTTTCCCATGCAACGTTCCCCAACAGTGGTATCAGAGCTAGGTCTATGTGTAGATGAGATCTCGAGTAGAACAGAAAGGAGTTTGTGGGCGTTGTTATTCGGATTGCTTCCTCCTTTGGTCTTTTCTTGTTTCGGCGGTATTGTGGGATGAAGTGGCCCGGACCAACATTACTCGTACGCTTATGAGAGACCGGTTCCATCAACTGACATGTAACTTCGTTGCATAAAGATGGCTGGCGGGTGTCTGTTTCTCCCACTTTAGTCGGATCGGATTTGACAAAGGCGGTCCTTGAGAAGGTTGAATAGCAATTTTTGTATCACCGTTGTGGTTTTTGTGTAGGTAAGAATTGTTCTTGCTAGATACCCGTAGTAGCCACGTAAAACTTGCAACAACAATTAGAGGGCGTCTAACTTGTTTTTGCAGGGTATGTTGTGATGTGATATGGCCAATTACATGATGAGATATATGTGATGCATGAGATGATCATGTATTGTATAGAATATCACGACTTGCATGTCGATGAGTACGGCAACCGGCAGGAGCCATAGGGTTGTCTTTAATTATTTTTGCCGTTTTGCTTTACTTTATCGCTATGAGTTAGCAATAGTCGTGGAAGCAACAGTCGGCGCGACAACCTCATGGCGACACATTGATGGAGATCCAGATGATGGAGATCATGGTGTCATGCCGGTGACGATGGAGATCATGCCGGTGCTTTGGAGATGGAGATCAAAAGCACAAGTTCATGGCCATATCATGTCACTTATGATTTGCATGTGATGTTAATCCTTTCATGCATCTTATTTTGCTTAGGACGACGGTAGCATTATAAGGTGATCCCTCACTTAAATTTCAAGATAAAATTGTGTTCTCCCCGAGTGTGCACCGTTGCGAAAGTTCGTCGTTTCGAGACACCATGTGATGATCGGGTGTGATAGACTCTACGTTCGCATACAACGGGTGCAAGCCAGTGTCGCACGTGCGGAACACTCGGGTTAAACTTGACGAGCCTAGCATGTACAGACATGGCCTCGGAACACAAGAGACCGAAAGGTCGAATATGAGTCATATAGTAGATATGATCAACATGAAGATGTTCACCATTGAAACCACCTCAACTCACATGATGATCGGACTTGAGTTGGTGGATTTGGATCATGTGACACTCGAATGACCAGAGGGATGCCAATTTGAGTGGGAGTTTTTAAGTAATATGATTAACTAAACTCGTTATCACGAACGTAGTCAAAATGTCTTTGCAAATTATGTTGTAGATTACTAGCTCGCGCTGTAGCTCCCTTGAATTTTTTATATGTTCCTAGAGAAATAGAGTTGAAAGATGATGGTAGCAATAATGCGGACTGGGTCCGTGATCTGAGGATTGTCCTCATAGCTGCACAGAAGGCTTATGTCCTTAATGCACCGCTCGGTGCGCCATCCCCTCAAGCATCGTTTGTAGATGTTGTGAACATCTGACAGGCACGTTCTGATGACTACTTGATAGTTCAGTGCGTCATGCATTACGGCTTAGAATTGAGGCTCCAAAACGTTTTGAACGTCACGGAACATATGAGATGTTCTAAGAGCTGAAATTGGGATCTCAGGCTCGTGCCCGTGTTGAGAGGTATGAGACCTCCAACAAGATTCTTTGCCTGCAAGATGAAGGAGAATAGCTCAATCAGTGAGCATGTGCTCAGATTGTCTGGGTACTACAATCGCTTGAATCGAGTGGGAGTTGATCTTCCAGATAACATAGTGATTGATATAGTTCTCCAAGTCACTGTCACTAAGCTACTAGAGTTTCGTGATGAACTATGAAATGCCAGGGATGGAAATAATGATCCCCGAGCTGTCCGCGATGTTTGACACCGCGAAGGTAGAAATCAAGAAGGAGCATCAAGTGTTGATGGTTAGTAAAACCACTAATTTCGAGAAGGGCAAGGGCAAGGAGGGAGACTTCATGGATGGCAAGCCAGTTGCTGCTCTAGTGAAGAAACCCAAGGTTGAACCCAAACCTGAGACTGAGTGCTTCTGTTATGATGAGAATGGTCACTGAAGCGGAACTACCCTAGATACTTGGTAGATAAGAAGGCTGGAACGTCAACAAAAGTATATTTGATATACGTGTTATTGATGTGTACCTTACTAGTACTCCTAGTAGCACCTAGGTATTGGATACTGGTTCGGTTGCTAAATGTTAGTAGCACGAAATATAAGCTACGGAATAAACGGAGACTAGCTAAGGGTGAGGTGACGATGAGTGTTGGAAGTGTTTCCAAGGTTGATGAGATCACCATCGCACACTCTCTCTACCTTCGGGATTAGTGATGAACCTAAATAAATGTTATTTGGTGTTTGCGTTGAAGCATGAACATGATTAGATTATGTTTATTGCAAATATGGTTATTCATTTAAGTTAGAGAATAATGATTATTCTGTTTACATGAATAATACCTTCAAAGGTCATGCACCCAATGAGAATGGTTTATTGAATCTCGATCATAGTAATACACATGTTCATAATATTGATGCCAAAAGATGCAAGTTAATAATGATAGTACCATATACTTGTGGCACTGCCGCTAAATGTCGTATTGGCGTAAAGCGCATGAAAAAACTCCATGCTGATGGATCTTTGGACTCATTCGATTTTGAATCGGTTGAGACATGCGGACCATGCCTCATGGGCAAGATGACTAAGACCCCATTTTCCGGTATGATGGAGCGGGCAAGTGACTTATTGGAAATGATACATGTTGATGTGTTCGGTCCAATGGGTGTTGTAGCGTGCGGTGGATATCATTATTTTCCTACCTTCACTGATGATTTGAGTAGATATGGGGATATTTGCTTAATGAAACACAAGTCTGAAACGTTTGAAAAGTTCAAACAAATTCAGAGTGAAGTTTGAGATCATCATGACAATAAGTAAAATGTCTACGATATGATCGTGGAGGTAAATATCTGAGTTACGAGTTTGGTATACAACTTAAGACAATGTGGAAGATGTTTCACAACTCACGCCGCCTGGAACACCATAGTGTGATGGTGTGTCCGAACGTCGTAGTCGTGCTCTATTGGATATGGTACGTACTATGATGTCTCTTATCGATTTGCCACTATCGTTTTGGGGTTATGCATTAGAGACAACTACATTCACTTTAAATAGGGCACCATCTAAGTCCGTTGAGATGACACCATATGAATTATGGTTTGGCAGAAACCTAAGCTGTCATTTCTTAATGTTTGGGGCTGCGACGCTTATGTGAAAAAGGTTTTCAACCTGATGAGCTCGAACCCAAAGCGGACAAATGCATCTTCATAGAGTACCCTAACGTAACAGTTGGGTAAACCTTCTATCTCAGATCCAAGCACAAAGTGTTTGTTGCTAAAACAGGTCCTTTCTCGAGAAAGAGTTTCTCTTGAAAGAATTCAGTGGGAGGAAGATAGAACTTGATGAGGTTATTGAACCTTTGTTTCAAATAGAGAATAGCGCAGCGCAGAAAGTTGTTTCTGTGGAGCCTACGTTAGTTGAAGAGGAAGTTAATGATGATGATCATGAAGCTTCGGATCAAGTTACTATCGAACCTCGTAGGTCGACAAGGACGCGTACTGCTCCTAAGTGGTACGGCAACCCTGTCTTAGAGGTCATGTTGTTGGACAACGATGAACCTACGAGCTATGGAGAAGCGATGATGGGCCCGGATTCCGAGAAATGGTTAGAGGCCATGAAATCCGAGAAGGGATCCATGTATGAAAACAAAGTATGGGCTTTGGAAGTATTACCTGAAGGGCGAAAGGCCATTCAGAACAAATGGATCTTTAAAAGGAAGACGGATGCGGACAGTAATGTCACCGTCTATAAAGCTCGACTTGTGGCAAAGGGTTTTTCACAAGTTCAAGGAGTTGACTACGATGAGACTTTCTCACCCGTAGCGATGCTAAAGTCTGTTGGAATTATGTTAGCAGTTGCTGCATTTTTCGATTAGGAAATATGGCAGATGGATGTCAAAACATTGTTTCCTTAACGGTATCCTTGAGGAAAGGTTGTATGTGATACAACCGGAAGGTTTTGTCAGTCCTAAGGATGCTAAAATGTATGCAAGCTCCAGCAATCCTTCTATGGACTGGAGCAAGCATCTCGGAGTTGGAATATACGCTTTGATGAGGTGATCAAAGTTTTTGAGTCTATACAAAGTTTATGAGAAACTTGTATTTACAATAAAGTGAGTGGGAGCACTATAGAATTTCTGATAAGTATATGTGGATGACATATTGTTGATCGGAAATGATGTAGAATTTTTGCAAAGCATAAAGGGTTGTTTGAAAAGGAGTTTTTCAAAGGAAAACCTGGAATGAAGCTACTTAAATATTGGGCATCTTGATCTATAGAGATATATCAAGACATCTGATAGAACTTTCAATGAGTACATACCTTGACAAGATTTTGAAAGAGTTCAAAATGAATCAGTCAAAGAAAGAGTTCTTGCCTGATTTGTAAGGTGTGGAGTTGAGTGAGACTCAAAGCTCGACCATGGCAGAAGAAAGAGAAAGGACGAAGGTCGTCCCCTATGCCTTATCCATAGGCTCTGTATAGTATGCCATGCTATGTGCCGCACCTGTGTGTGCCTTGCCATGAGTCTGTCAAAGGGTACAAGAGTGGTCCAGGAGTGGATCACTGGACAGCGGTCAAGATTATCCTTAGTAACTAGAGGACTAAGGAAATGTTTCTCGATTATGGAGGTGATAAAGAGTTTGTCGTAAAGGGTTACGTCGATGCAAGCTTTGACACCTATCCGGATGACTCTGAGTAGCAATCCGTATACGTATAGTGGAGCAGCCATTTGGAATAGCTCCAAGTGGAGCGTGGGAATATCTGTAGTACGACATATAGATTTGCAAAGAACACATGGATCCGAATGTTGCAGACCGTTGACTAAAGGCCTCTCTCACATGCAAAGCATGATCGAACCCCAGAACTCATTGGGTGTTAGATTCATAACAATGTAAATCACATGGTGATGTGAACTAGATTATTGACTCTAGTGCAAGTGGGAGACTGTTGGAAATATGCCCTAGAGGCAATAATAATTTAGTTATTATCATATTTCCTTGTTCATGATAATCGTTTATTATCCATGCTATAATTGTATTGATTGGAAACCCAAATACATGTGTGGGTACATAGACAACACTGTGTCCCTAGTATGCCTCTAATAGACTAGCTCGTTGGTCAAAGATGGTCAAGGTTTCGTAGCCATAGACATGAGATGTCATTTGATAACGGGATCACATCATTAGGAGAATGATGTGATGGACAAGACCCAAACTATGAACATAGCATATGATCGTGTCAGTTTCTTGCTATAGTTTTCTGCATGTCAAGTATCTGTTCCTATGACCATGAGATCATGCAACTCTCTGACACCAGAGGAGTACCTTGTGTGTATCAAACATCGCAACGTAACTGGGTGACTATAAAGATGCTCTACAGGTATCTCCGAGGGTGTCTGTTGAGTGGGCATGGATCAAGACTGGGATTTGTTACTCCGTATGATGGAGAGGTATCTCAGGGCCCACTCGGTAATACAACATCACAACAAGCCTTGCAAGCAATGTGACTAAAGTGTTAGCCATGGGATCTTGTATTACAGAACGAGTAAAGAGACTTGCCGGTAACGAGATTGAACTAGGTATAGAGATACCGACGATCGAATCTCGGGCAAGTAACATACCGAAGAACAAAGGGAACAACATACGGGATTAACTGAATCATTGACATAGAGGTTCAACCGATAAAGATCTTCGTAGAATATGTAGGAACCAATATGGGCATCCATGTCCCGCTATTGGTTATTGACCGTAGAGGTGTCTCGGTCATGTCTACATAGTTCTCGAACCCGCAGGGTCTGCACACTTAAGGTTCTGTGACGTTTCGGTATAGTAGAGTTATGTATGGTGGTGACCGAAGGTTGTTCGGAGTCCCGGATGAGATCCTGGACATCACGAGGAGTTCCGGAATGGTCCGGAGGTGAAGATTGATATATAGGAAGTTGGTGTTTGAGTTCCGGAAAAGTTTCATGACCTATGAGTTGTGTGATGGAGTGCCGGAAATGTTTCGGTGGGTCCACCGGGTGGGTCCACCTACTCCGGAGGGCCCCATGGGCTGTGAGAGGGTGCAGATCAGCCCTTGGTGGGCTGGCCGAACCTCCCACCTCAAGGCCCATGCGGCTAGAGGCTAGGGTTGGGCCAAAAGGGTGGGCTAGCCACCAAACTTGGTGGCCAAGCCACCCTGGCAGCCGCCCCACCTCCTTGGCCGCCGGCCACCCTAGGGTTGGGAACCCTAGGGAGCCCCACTTCCTCCTCTCCTCCTATATATAGTGGAGGGATTGAGAGGGAAGCCAACCTGAAAAAGCCACAGCTGCCTCTCTCTCCCTCTAGATCTGTTCTCCTCTAGATCTGTTCGGTATAGCTTAGCAAAGCTCTGCCGGATCAAGGAGGTGGAGATCGTCATCACACCGTTGTGCTGCCGGAGAACTCATCTACCTCTCCACCCTCGCTTGCTGGATCAAGGAGGTGGAGATCGTCATCGAGCTGTACGTGTGCTGAATGCGGAGGTGCCGTCCGTTCGGCGCTAGATCGGAAGGACCGTGATTGGATCGTGGGACGGATCATGATTGGATCGCGGGACGGATCGTGATCGGATCGCGGGACGGCTTGCGATTTGGATCGCGAAGACATTCGACTACATCAACTGCGTTTCTTAACGTTCCCGCTTAGCGATCTACAAGGGTACGTAGATCCACTCTCCCTCTCATAGATGCTCATCACCATGGATTGATCTTGTGTGTGCGTAGGAATTTTTTTTCCCATGCAATGTTCCCCAACATCATTGCCATGCTAGATGTCTCATTTCCTATCGCTTGTCTCGCTACCCACCACTTGTATGTCAAGCCTCCCAAATGCCATGATAAGCCTCTAACCCTCCACATGCCAGCAAACCACTGTTTGGCTATGTTACCGCTTGCTCAGCCCTTCTTATAGCTTTGCTAGATGCAGGTGCAAGCTCTTTCCATGTGCAACATGGATATTTTGTTATATCGCAATATTATAGCTATTAAATTTAATGCACATATATACTTGGTAAAAGGTGGAAGGCTTGGCCTTTTGCTTGGTGTTTTGTTCCACCTTTGCCGCCCTAGTTACTTGTGTACCGGTGTTATGTTCCATATTTTGCGCTCCTAACATGCTCGGGGTTGTAATGGGGACCCCCTTGACCATTCGTTTTAGATTAAAACTTGTCTGGAAAGACCCAACTTTGGTACTACATTTGCCTAATAACTAATAAACCTGCATAGGGAGTAATTAACCCGAGGATCTTTAATCAACAACCCGGGCCAGTGCTCCTCATGAGTGTTGGTCTAACCCAGAGCCACTTTGAAAGCACATTTGCTCCCTTGGTGGTTTTGTTAATTAATAACAACATATATGTCATTGAACTAATGTTTCCACTAAGCATATTTTAGGAAAAGTTCAATGATAGGGATGGCAAAAGGATTGTGGAGAAACCCCAAGATGCAAGGAAATGGATTGGCAAAGCTTCAAGCAAGAGGACTCTACATTTTACTTTGTGAGAAATCACTTTGAGTCCATAGGAAAGCCAGTACTATTAAAAGGGGGTAAGGTACTGTTGGTGAACAAGATGCTCCACGTGCACAAGAGATTGTCACCAAAAACACCCACAAACTCTTCCACAAAAGTCTGTCCAAGCCAAACATCCAAAATCGGTGCAACCAACAATTCCCACTCGGTGCCACCGATTCCCAAACTCAGACAGACCCATGCCAAACCCTAGCCATTCGGTGCAACAGATTCTGCATCGGTGCCACCGAGTTCAGTTGCCAACTTTCTGTTTAGCTATTTTCAGTCTTCGGTACCACCGAGTTTTGCCAGTCGGTCTCACCGAGTTTTTGGACCAACTCTCTGGTTACCCATTCACAAGAATCGGTACCACCAAGTTTTGTGAATCGGTCCCACCGAGTTTCTGGACCAACTCTCTGGTCAGCCATGATCAAGAATTGGTACCACCGAGACGTGAGAATCGGCGTCACCGAGTTGTGCAATCTGACCATTGGTCACCTTATCGGTACCACCGAGAGTTATGTATCGGTCTCACCGAGATTCAAAAGTTACTGCCTTTTGGTCACTTCGGTACCACCGAGTTTTATACTTCGGTGTCACCGAGTTGGTCACTTTAGGTGTAACGGTTGGATTTTTGGGGATGCCTATATATACCCCTTCACCACCACCTACTCGAATGAGAAGCACTCAGAACTATTCCATACTTGCCCCATCCTATTTTCTGGGAGAGAGCCACCTACTCATGTGTTGAGATCAAGCTATTCCACTCCATCCATATGAATCTTGAGCTTTAGCCTCCCCAAGTTGCTTTCCACCAATTCAATCTCTTCTACCAAGCCAAATCTGTGAGGGAGTGATTGTGTGTTGAGGAGTCTATCATCTTGAAGCACAAGAGCAAGGAGTTCATCGACTTTACCGAGCCTATTACCTTTTGGAGGGTGGTGCCTCCTAGATTGGTTAGGTGTCGCTTGGGAGCCTCCTACTTCGTGTTGTGGAGTTGAACCAAGAAGTTTGTACAGGCAAGGAGATAGCCTACTTCGTGAAGATCTACCCAAAGTGAGGCTAGTCCTTCGTGGACGGGAGCCGTTATGGAATAGTCAAGGTTGCTACTTCATGGACCCTTACGGGTGGAGCCCTCCGTGGACTCTTGCGACCGTTACCCTTCGTGGGTTGAAGACTCCATAAACGTGGACGTACGATAGCACCACCTATCGGAACCACAGAAAAAAAAACTTCGTGTCTACAAATTGCGTTTGATCTTCCTTCCTACCCTTTACTATACATGCTTGTTGTTACTTTCCGCTGCTATACTCTTAGACATGCATGTGTAGGTGTGCTTGACTTGCTATCATCGCTAAAATCTGCCAACATTTCAAATTGGGAAAAGGTAGAACTTTTATTTGGTCAAGTAGTCTAATAACCCCCCCCCCTCTAGACATACTTTCGGTCGTACAAGTGGTACCACAGCTTTGGTCTCCATTGCATTGGTCTCACAACCTAGGAGAGTATGGCGTCTAGTGAGGGAAATTATCACCATAGAGGTCCGTACTTTGATGGCACTAATTTGCTAGTTGGAAGCACAAAATGAAAATGCATATTCTTGGTCATAACCCTGTCATTTCGGCTGTTGTTCGTGTTGGCTTGCAAGGTGAATTCTTTGGTGATGGAAAGGAACCGGATCATGAAGCGACCGCAGATGAATTAAAGATGTTGCAATACAACGCTCAAGCATGTGACATTCTCTTCAATTGCCTATGCCCCGAATAATTCAACAAAATCAGCCGTCTTGAGAATGCAAAAGAGATTTGGGATACTTTGGTTGATATGCATGAAGGTACCGAATCCGTGAGGGAATCCAAGTTGGACGTTCTTCAAAGTCAGCTTGACAAGTTCAAGATGAAGGATGGTGAAGGAGTCGCGGAGATGTACTCTAGGCTAGCTCTCAACACAAATGAGATTGCCGGCTTAGGAAGCGAAGAAATGACCGACAAATTCATCATCAAGAAGATACTTCGAGCTTTGGATGAGAGCTACGACACCGTGTGCACATTGATCCAAATGATGCCCAACTACAAAGATCTCAAGCCTACAGAAGTCATTGGAAGGATTGTTGCTCATGAGATGACACTCAAAGACAAAGAAGAGCTTCACAACAAGTCTAGCGGTGCTTACAAGGCCACAAGTGATGCTCCCGCAACTTCAAGCGAGAACCTTGTCACCAATGAAGAGATAAGCCTCATGGTCAAGAAATTCAACAAGTTCTACAAGAATAGAGGCAAAGAACGAAGTTCCAACTCAAGATATGAAGAGAAGCGTTCGTCAAGTCGGGACCGAAACTGCTACAATTGTGGGAAGCCCGGGCACTACTCCAAAGAGTGCACGGCTCCCTACAAACGAAGAGAAGAGTCACCTAGAAGACGTAGCTCAAGGAATGAATCACCTCAAAGAGAGAGAAGGAGTAGAGATGATCGTTATGAACGAAGACCCTCAAGGAGAAGTAGGGACTCGGAGATACACCAAGAGCTACACAAGAAGAAGACATCAAGCTCATGTTGGTGAATGGGTTTCCAGCTCCGAATCCGACAACAACTCCGAGAGAAGCTATCACTCCAACTCCTACTATACCAAGATGAAGGTGTTGCCGGACTTGCACTAGTGACTACCAACTCCTATGATCTATTTGATTCACCAAATGAAGGGAGTGGAAGTTGCTTCATGGCTAAAGGCCCCAAGGTATCACAGCCCGAGTATCTTGATTTCAATAGTGACGAAGATGACTTACTTTGTGATGATGACTTGCTCTTTGATAAAACTAGTGATGTTAGTCAAAATGAACTTGATAATTTTCATGCTAGTCAAGATAAGTCGGTTGATGATGATAAGATGAAAATAGAACAACTAACTAAAGAATTAAGCACTCTTAAGTTAGCCCATGAATCTACTCTCGAAGATCATAGAGAGCTTGTAAGGACTCATGAGAAGCTACGCTTTGAGAAGCTCAAGTTGTAGCAAGAGCATGAGTTTCTTAAAGCTGTCAATGACGATCTCCGAAAGAAGACTTCATCTTATCTAGCCAAATGATTACTCTTGTCTACATTCATGCCACAAGTTAAATCTAGACAAACTAGTAACAAAGGCAAGAAAGGTTCTTCATCTAGTAGCAACAATAAAAATGCCAAATAAAATGATGTTGCTTCTAGTAGTTCTATTGATTCCACTAATGATGATTCTCTTAGCCAAGTTACATTTGAGCAAGAAAATGATTTTTTGAAAGGGATTATAGAGAAAGGTATCTACAAGAGTCTTGCCAGGTGAAAGAGTTTTGAGGAAATTGTACGCAAGCACGGAGGATACCGGAAGAACCATGGCATTGGCTACTTCAACGCTAATGGAGTTGAATGGGAAGAAGGTCAATACCCCAAGCCCAAGTTTGTTCCTAAAAGGGAGAAGTATGAAAATACTCTTCCCAAGGGAACAAACACTCAAGATGACCTTCCACCACAAGACCACAAGCTCAAGGGCAAGAACAAGCTTCAAGAGGACATTAACTCATATGAAGATGAATCCCAAGCTTTGGTGGAGTGGGTACCCAAGGCTACTTCAAGCTCAACTTTTACAAGGGCCACTTCAACACCAAGGATCCCCATCAAGTTGATGTGGGTCCCCAAGAATAAGAACTAGAGAATTTCTTGAGGGGTGACTCCGCCTATGAAATTCAATCACATTCATTATTGGCAAGAACTAGTTGCAATCAACATCAACAACATGCAATAGTTCAAGGAGTCACACATTCCCTCAAAGGGAAGCAAGGGACAAGGTAATCAACAAATCCATGGACATCATCATGTATGCTTAGCACTCCATGTCCATAGATATCCTTGTATTTGTCTCTTGTGTGTTGGGACTAACCCATGTAGGTGAGAAGAGCAAGGAAATAACAAGGATGCTCCCAACTCTTGGTGATCTTCATCAACCTTGAGCATCCACCACTACCTCACAAACATGAAGTCTTCATCGACAAAACCCAAGGTTAGTTTATCCCTCCTATGGGGGGATGTCACATCAAGGGGGGAGCTTTACTCTAAGACTTGAGTTAAAGCATCTCATAGTATGTGACAACATTAAATGCTTTATATAAAAGTGGTAACCCCACTTGTGCTTAAACGATGAGTATGACCAATGATCAAGTATTCTTACTTGGCTCCTAAGTCAATATACTCATATATAGCTGACTCGGTCATCGCCAAAATGCTTGATAGATGCTAGTATGTATGTGCATGTTTGCCATCATTTCATTTGACATCTTATTGTGTGAGCATGTTCGTCTGCATTTATTTATCCATTCGAGGACATCCAATTGTTGTTATTTGGCTTTTGATTTTTCTTTTGCCAATTGGATGGACAAGAATGCCTAGGACCACTCTCTAGCTATCTATGCTTTCTTACCTCATATTCTATTCCTGCTGCATCACAAATTTTGAACAAGGACTTTTCGATCTCTGTGTGTGAGGAGCACTCGGAGTTCCGTATCGACAAAGGACCGACCATTAAAACCTCCCAAGTGCATCTCGGTGGAACCAACCCAAAATCTCGGTCTCACCGAATGCCTAGGGTTGATCTGGTTTTTCCATCTCGGTATCACCGATTCCATCTTCTCTTTTACACCGAGTTTCCCTGTCAATGGACAGTAGCGGAACTCGGTGACACCGAAAAGTTAGAACCGATGTCACCGACAGCCATGGGTTTATATAGAGGCGGACCCGACTTTTGAAATCTATTCCTCAAACGTCATCCCTTCTGAAACCCTTGCTGCCGAACCAAGGCCCCTGGTCATCGCCTTTGTCTTCCAGAGCGCCTCCGCCGTTGGAAGTCCCCGCCGTCGACGGAATCCTCTCCCCCATCGCCGCCGTAGCGTAGTCGTCACCAAGCTAGGGTACGATTTCATCCCCTCATGCGCTCCAGCCTCCGAATCTCGCGCATTAGGACTTTCCATCGATAATCCACAGTTTGAGATTGATTCATCCACAAGAAACTCCAGTAGAGTAGCGAACGAACGATTTTTTAGGGTTTGCCGTCCGCAACTTGAATCTCGGTGGAACCGATGCAAAAGAATTGGTAGCACCGATTCACTTTTCTGGTCGACTGAGAACAATCTCGGTGAAACCGAGTGCCCATTTTTGGTCTCACCGAAAGTGGTGCCAAGTTTCTGTTATGGAGATTGTCTGTCTCGGTAGGTCCGAAATGTTTGCTTCGGTTGTACCGACATTCATTTGGCAGAATGCAAAACTTGAGAAATTTTAGTTCAATCTTTTGAAAATTTCTGCATTTTGTGATAACTCAACCCTTCCACTCTTCTATACTCTATTCACACGATCAGATATGTCAGATGCTGAAGATAGTCAGAATGATCTCAGAGAGCAGAGTGTTGACATGAGCTCAGGCACTAGTCCTGAGGGGAGCTATGATGATGTTCCTAGCTCTCCTGATATTCCCAAAGCTGCAACTAGGGCAAGAAGGAAGCTCAACTCAGATGAGGAGGATGAAAATTTCATACCTGAGAAGCTGTCCAAGAAGGATGATACTGCAAAGAACACCACTGCTGCTGCCTCTTCATCCAAGAAGAAGAAGGCTATCGGGAAAGAGTATGCTAGCTCAGGGACAGCAAGAGCACCAGAGAGTGCTAGGGCAACAATGACTCTTCACCTGGAGTCACCCCCAAAGAAGTCTATGCCTAAGAAGGCAGGGGAGAAGAAGAAGAGAGAAAGGACAAGATTTGTCAAAGCTAAAGTTCTTCCATCTACTCCAGAGTATCTAGATGAGGAAGAGGAGGAGGAAGAGCCAGTTGCCAAGGCCCCTCCTAAGAAGAAGAAGAAGCTCATGGCAGATGCAATGCCTAAGGCTACCACACCCAAGAGCACCAAGACTGCCCCCAAGAAGGCTGCTGCAGACAAACCTAAGAGGTTCTCCAGAGAGATACCAGCTTCCAGCAAGAACAAGACCTCCACTTTTAGGGAAGTTGAGGATGATGATATGTCATTGCACTCAAAATTAGCTTTCCGCAAAAACTTACCTACTTAGTGCTATATCATGCTCTGTTGATCCTTGTTCCAAACATGGGTTGCTTGCGAGTACATTCAAAGTACTCATTGGCTTGCCACTGGTTATTTTATTGGCCAGGCATGAAAGACCAGGTTATGCTGAAGATTACCTTGGTGACGTACGTGCAAGCTAGGACACTTCCCAGTCAGAATGCCTGTAGGGTTAAGGCAGATGGCATTGGTTCACGCTATCGTTGAAGATTTCCGCTGCAAGTTTATGAAGACTAGGCCTTAGGGGCCATATTCGATTAAAACGGTATGTAATGGATGTAAGACTGTTGTTATTTAGTTTCTATGTGTTCAGTGAGCATTGATCTTTGGGATCACTGTGCACGTACATTCGGTGATCACCACTTATGGGCCGGGGTCCCCACATGATTGCAACTCAAGACTACAATTATATTGCTCTACGTACTAGTTCATCAAACAAAGTCTCACCAACATCTAGATCAACACATAATAAACATACTCAAACACAGATATAAGACACAAACTAGATAGCTAGTGTAGTGATGTACATGTATATATAACTCAATCCTGATCGTACCCACCAACAATGTAAACTTTCTCCAGGTACTCCACATACGCGGCGTGCGCCACCCTACGAGAATACTTCTGCCTGAAGGAGCCAACGGTTCGTCCTCTAGCATGCGCCAGAACACTTGCAAACGCGGGGTTAAGCCTTTCAGCATAGAACAGGCATCCGAAGCCCCCATTCCCGGCCCTGATACGACGATTATGCTTTCGCCGCATAGAGCTCCTTGAGCTTTTGTTTCTTGTACCTCCTATGGACATATTTATCGCTGTAGACGTCGTCAGATAGCACCTATACATATAATAAAAAAAATCATGACATTGATGAATGAAATTTATAAAATGATATCACAAACAACTTAGTGCAATAAAATTATTAACTAATGACTATAAATGCATGAACTGATTATTGTCAAACAAACTAGTAACTTTCAAGTACTACTCCCTATATCACTAGAGTAGTGATCGAAATGCTCTTATACAGTATTTATTTACAGAGGGGGTACATGTATAATCATATATGTAGGCCATTGAAATCGATTCTAAAATCTGTCTACGAATTATTAGCATAACCGGTAATCCTAGATGGATTATTAGCAACATGATCATTTGTACAGATCAACCATTAAATCACTATAACCTTAGACAGATCATTAGCATGCCTAACCGGTTCTCCGTCGCCGTTGGAGTAGTCGGAGTCGTCATTGTCGCTGGAGTGGTCATCAGAGAGGTCATAGTAGTCTCTATGCAGCACCGCCTCCTGCTAGGGAGGCACGACGGGGCTTACGACATCGTGGCCGCGCATCTGTCCGTGCGAGACCTCATCGGCGGGGAGGGCAACCTTGTCACCTAGCATCAAGAGATCCTTAGGTGCTTTGCCGACCCTGGGTTCGAACCCCGCATCACCACTCCCTCTGATGGTGCGCTTGGTCGCCATCTGATACACTTCCGAGAGTGTTTACGACCGGGAACGGTGGCGAGGATGAAGGCGGTGTGCGGAGAGAGTGGAGTGCGTCCGCCTGTTATGACCAGCGGAAAGCGTGATTAGTATGGAGTGGTTGGGAGCGAGGAGGGAGGCGGTTAAATGGCTCGCCTCCCGGTGTGCCTACGCAGCGGTCTTCTCACATGCCTCCCATTATTTCACACCCCTGCTCGCACGTCTCTCGGTGAGCCTGCGTAGAGGACTGCTCGCACGCGTCCCGTCAATTCACACACCTGCTCGCACGTCTCCCGATGAGCCAGCACTGCGTCCTGCTAGCACATGTCCCATCAATATACACACCTGCTCGCACGCCTCCCGGTCAGTCTGAGCAGCGGACTGCTCGCATGCGTCCCGTCAACTCACGTCCGCTGGCACAGCACGCAGAGCTCGTGGTGGTAATAGATTGTTGGGCTAACGCGCACGACTGGAATACTTTAATCGATTGCGATGGTAACATGACAACTGTGTGTACCAACTATTAATAGGTCCCGTTTGTAAGGAAAGTTTATAAAAAACTTGTCTTGAATTTGGCCAAAAATTATCACAGCATATTGGAGTCATATATATATGTGCAGCCGAGCTGAGTTTTGGATTTACTTGAATTTGAAAATGAAAATTTTCAATGTGTGCGGCCGAGCTGTCTAAAAACCAAGTTTTTCAATGTTTTCCGCGACGCCAAGATGTTTAAGATTTCTTACCATTTATTGCATGGGGAATAAACATGAAACCAATTATGGCACATATGATTTCCCCTATGAATTCCTAGAAACTCATTTGATGTATAATTTTTTCGAATTATATATGAACTTATGAAGTTTTTCTAATTTTCACACAGACTCATATGTCTCATGTTTACGGCATAAAATAGTTTGACGTGCCTCGAAGTGTTGGTTTGTGTGGTGATCGGTGTCGGATTCGGGGCTCCGCAGACCCAAGAAGGTTCGAACACTGGGGTGCGCTCGCTTTCCAGCCCTACTCTACGTCGCAACCTCACGACGACTCTCCGGTGGTTTGAGCTAGGAAGACGAACAAGAACACACAGAGTTTACCCAGGTTCGGGCCACCTCGCGGTGTAAAACCCTACTCCTGTTTGGTGGATTGCTTTAGGAGGAGGAGGGGTACAAGGCTTGTTCTTGCCCAATGGAAGAGGTGTCCCCTCTCTACGGGGGCTGGTTCTCCCCTTTTATTGGCCCTGGTCGTCTTCCCCCAAAAATATCAGGTGGGAAGGGTTGCCACAACGGCCATTTCGAAAGGGGACAAGGTCGAAGCTTATCCTGATAAAAGCTGGTCTTCGCCTGCTAAAGTTCCCCGCCGTGACGCGCTCGTGGATTCGGGGGTGACATCCGTCCCACCGAGCCCTTGGTCTTGGTCTTCTTGCACCGGAACGACAACCTTTGGGGGACACTTTTGGGGCCCTCGAGATGGCTCCTCTCCTCTATCACCAAAAGGGGAAATTCCCGCCGTTCGCGCCTGCTGGCGCTGCCGCTGGCACCGTTTGGCACGGTGTGCGTCACCCATGTCCGGGTACAGAGTTATGGGGCCCGGCCTGGCTAGTTCCAGGCGAACCCGCCTCCCGAGGGTGCCGTGGTCCGCTTCACGGGGAGACCACGCGAAGTGCCCGGTGGTGACGCCGCCTCCTGCCTCGTGAGGCGACGGCCCTCGTGAGAACCGGTTCCACGAGGCCTACTAGTGGGGCCACTCCATGTCCAAGATGATCCGCGTGCCCTGGACCACAGGCAGACGGGCCTGAGCACCCCCAATCCTAGAGGCCCTATAGTCGGGGGGGGGGGTCGTTACACTTCGTGGCATGAGCCTCTCTGTGTGGGATTGCCCGTTATGCGAGGCAGTTGCCACACCAAAGTATCAAAGTTGTGCATTGAATATTTAAAACAAGACACAACACTAACGTCAGACATATGTTTGGGACACATGCACGAGGTGGTGGTCGTCCCTCGGACAATCCCTCATGTGTTATTAGTCAGGCGCCCATTTGTGGGCCCACTTGGTCTATCACTTCGAACCGCAACGCGAGGGGTTTGACCAAGGTGGATTCATTTTGGTCAGTGTTGTGGTAGATCATGGTGAGATTCCACACCAAAGTTTGACGCGTGCGCACTCATGAGTCCCTCCTGCTGCTCAAAGTTGAGGGTCGGGGTGGGGGTGAGAGGAGACATGTTGCACGTAGTTAACTTTAGTGTGGTGACTTTCCAATTTGTGAAGCAAGTACCGCATGAAAGTCGTGCAGTGGGCATTTTGACATAAACAATCATACATATGCTTGGGTCACATATGACTGGTGGTGGTCCTCAGTGGCTCCCTCATATGCATGGTCATCGGTGACGCGTCCATCTATAGGGCCCACATGGTCAATCAGTCATGACCTATTATGGTTTTGACCAAGGTGGATCATTCTCGGTATGCGTTACGATATGCCATGGTGATACACGAGACAAATGTTTGAGCTCATGCATACCCATGAACCCATCCCACCATCTCAAAATGGGGGGAGGCATATATATACTATACACGTTGTGTGATCCTTCGTATATGTGGACTTACAGTTTCTAAGCAGGTGACATTGAAGTTGTCCATTGGGTACTAATTAAACAATCACTTAATTACAGATATTCATATGTATGTGCCTCATGCAGTTGTTGTTTGGTCAAGCACTCTCTCACATGGTTACCGGCGTCACACCCATCCATGCTCACGTGGGCCGTCACTTTCGACCGGCAGCAGTAGAGAGATGTTAATTTGACCAAGGTGGTTTCTTCTTGTTGGTATGTTGCTGTACGTAGTTGACATGCAATGAGATTCGTGACCAAAATTCGATTCATTGCGTACACACTGAATCGCTCCCACCGGCTCGAAGTGTGGGTGGGGCATATATACTATGGGTCGTGAACCTCCGTACCGGGGACATTCTCGTTTGCGAGACACATGTGGCAAAAGTTGTGCGTTTGGTATTTGAAAACATCGCACAAGGCTTTCATACATATGTGCTTGAGGCCACATGCATGCACTGATGTTGTCTCTCCATCATGTGGTTATGGACGACATGCCAATCTATGGGCCCGCATGGTTTGTCACTTAAACCGACGCATACTACGGGTTAATTTGACCAAGGTGGATATAGTCTTCTCAGTATTTGTTATGATATAGTTCATGGTGAGATTCCAGACCAAAGTTTGAGTGCATACACACACACACACACACACACACACACACACACACATATATATATGTATATATACATAGATGAACCGTCGACCCTCCCACGTAAACCGGCACATAATACAGGTCATTTACATTTGTATTTGTACTTGCTGGCTTGCGAGGATGTATGCATGCATGTGTCACATCAAAGTTGTGTGTGTATATATACATATTTGGCATTTAAACATCCCACACCACATTCATACATACGCCCTCTAGATATTTTGAAGTGGAAATGATGTGTTGTTATGGACGACACACACCATCCATGTGCCCACATGGCATGTCACTTTAGTTGTCATGAAGAGGGTATAGTATACTATATATACATCACATATATGTGGCCTCTCGATCGATGGCTCAAAGTCGGTGGGGGATGGGGGTAATTTGACCAAGCTAGCTAGGTCTTGGTCTGTGTTACGATATAGCTAGGTCGTGCTGATATATATACGCCCTCTCGACGGCTCAAAGCGTGTGTGTGTGTGGGGTGAGGGTGGGGGAGGGGCAATAGTACATATACACAAAACCTTTGCGAGGTCAGGTACTGTCCGTGTTGTGAGAGGGGCATGTGCCACATTAAAAAGTTATGCATATGATATTGAAATATAACATCACCTTAATAGTTGGGCCAGACGCGGGTGGTCGCGGTCTCACCCATCTCGTGAAGTTTTCGAGACGCGCCCATCCGTTGGCCCACACAGTCTACCCTCACACATAAAACACGCGCGGGGGGGGGGGGGGGTTGATCATGATGGATTTCTATTAGTTTTGTGTTATAGTTGGGTGAGATTACAAACCTAATATAAGTGCATACGCTCATATATTGAACCTACCATTCCCTCCCGCCGACTCGAAGTGGGGGGCGCACAGACCAACAGTACCGTGCGCTGTGCAAGACATGTGTGTGTCACATGAAAGTTGTGCATTCCATATTTGAACATCACAACAACCTTTCCATATATACATTTGCTCCACATATAGGTGTGTTTGTGCTCTGACCCTAGCTTTCTTGCGTTTATTTTCCAATATTGTTATACAAATGGCAGACGAGTCTTCTTTTGAAACTTAAATAATAGACGAGTCGAATGAGACAATTGTGTGCGATTGTGGAGGCAGTAGACATGGTTCCAGCGTCCTAACCGTGTGCGATGCCCGTGGTTGTCACATCAGCAAAGTCTACCTTTGCACCAACCCGCCTAGAGAAATCTTAAAAATTGCTACCCACCTTGATCAATTTAAAAATTGGTGGTTCCACGGGTTTTTCTCTTTGAATTGCACACAAGTATTATGTTCAGGCCGTATGCGATGTTTGTTTCTCCGACGCCACTTCAAACCCTTCATATAAATTTCAGTTGTGCCGACATTTTACTCCCTCCAACTAAAATTTACTAGTGTCCGTGACATTTCCTCAAACACCACCTAGCCCCCTCCTACCCCACCCCCACACAACTCCTCCCTCTCGCTCGAACCCTAGCTAGCTAGCTCGCCACCGCTCCCGCCGCCGCCGCCGCCCCGCCCCGGTTCCACAATCAACCTCTCCTGCTCTCCCTGTGTAGGTTACCAACCCATCTCCGTACCCTCGCCTCCCTGAATTTCTAGATGGCGCCTGCTAAACACCACTTCCTCACAGATTCCCATCCCCCACCGCAAACCGTCGCAGCCTAATCCCAGCTACGCTTCCAGGGGAGCTCGAGGACCGAACGGCCAAAAGGAGGTATATCACAGCCAGGCCGCTGGACGATGGCGAGGTCGCCACCGAGGCCGCCAGGTAAGCTGACTACGATGATGAGGTGACCGCCGGGGAGGCTGACTATGATGACGAGGTGATCGTCGAGGCCACCAGGGAAGCTGACTACGATGACGAGGTGGCCTCCGAGGCAGCCGGGGAATCTCACGACGTCGAGGCTGCAAAACAGCTGGCTCCCGTATGGATGTATATCGACGTAGCTGGCTATGACATCGAGCTCGTTGACAGTGATGGCTTGATGCGGGCTATGTCACAGGTTAAGTGGCCCACCCCAACCCCTCGGGTTCAACCCCCATCGACCTCATGCAAGGCCCAGCCGCTGATCTCCTCCGCTTTGCTATCAAGAACTTGCCTTCCTTCATCGCCATGGAGCTCCTTTTGTCATTTCTGAAGGACACGTTCTATGGCGGTGGCTCGACATCGTCAGTTGCCAAGTCAGACCTCATTGACGACGCTGACAAGAGCACCCTATCCATTCATTCCAAGGGGAAAGAGCCATTCCGTGACAGGGAGGACACCCTGCAACCGTGCTCTTCCAAGGCGAATGTGACGCCCCCATTCTCGTCCGTACGCTAATCAATCACGCAATGCGTACGACCAAGATTAGGGACTCACTGATCGATATCACAACACAACACTAGACACAAATAAAAGTCATATAGATTCATATTACAAGCCAGGGGCCTTGAGGGATCGAATACAAAGCTCGACAAGCACGAGTCAGCGGAAGCAAATAATATCTGAGTACAGACATAAGTTAAACAAGTTTTGCCGTAAGAAGGCTAGCACAAACATAAGCAGCGGATCAAAAGAGGCGAGGCCTCCTGCCTGGGAACCTCCTAACTACTCCTGGACGTCGGAGAAGTCTACGTCGTAGAAAGCTCCGTCCTGCTGGTTGGGACCTCCGTCGGGGTAGTAGTAGTCGACGTCTTCGGCGTACTCCAACTCCTGGGCTCCATCAACTGAACGCAGCAACGTATCGAGGGGGAAAGAGAAAGCAAAGCAGCGGTGAGTACTCATCCAAAGTACTCGCAAGACTGACATCAGAACTATGCTAAGTATGCATTATTATCAAGGGGAGGGGTTATATCTGGACTGACTGCAGAAAGCAAGAATAGGGGGAAGGCCTAGTCCTATCGAAGACTAGCATCTTCAGCATCTTGCAGCATTAGAAGAGTGCAGATTGGTATGTCACATATAGTCATATTATTGTAGCAATTTTATTAAGTAACCACGCCCAGAGATCCTTCCTCGACTCCCTGCGAGGAAGCAATCTCTGAGCCACAATTCATTTCAAATTAAATCACAATTATAGTTGTTTAAGGTCAAGGTACAATTCCAAGTCGTCCTGTTACCGTGGACACGGCTATTCGAATAGATTATTCATCCCTGCAGGGGTGCACCACATATTCCCCAACACGCCTGAGTCACCTCCGGCCGGACACACTTTCCTGGGTCATGCCCGGCCTCGGGATATCAGCACGTTGTCGCCCCACCTAGGCTCAACGAAGAGGCCAGCCCGCCAGTCTAATTCCTAAGCGCGCAGGTTCGTGGGCCCACTTGCCCTTGCACTCCTACACGATGCGAACGCGGCCGGAAACAGTCCTAGCACCCCTTAGATAACAAGCACGATGCGTTCCAGACCAATCCGGCGCGCGCCGCTCCATTGCTGACGTCCGATGAGCTTTGGCTGATACAACGACGCTGAGTGCCCATAACTTCCCCACG
The DNA here is from genome assembly GCA_039707655.1 of Elymus sibiricus. Lineage (NCBI taxonomy): Eukaryota > Viridiplantae > Streptophyta > Magnoliopsida > Poales > Poaceae > Elymus > Elymus sibiricus. The sequence goes on from CM077673.1 coordinate 242,326,700, forward strand.
TGAAGGTTAGTGCGTATTAAGGCCAACGACCTAACTCAGATCAAGTACCCAACGCATTAGCATTTTATTAATGCGGGGCAAGCGCGAACCATAAAGTGCAGTCCGTCGCCCCGCCAATAACACTCGGGTGCCTTACCGGCGCACCCCACCACATATCACTCCCGCGGGTACCCTTGGGGCCGACCCGTCTTCAACATGTTTCTGTAACCAGGTTATAGTAACTGTGTGTCTATACACCAAGTGGATATCCGAGGAATCACCCTCGATGGATCCCACTCGAGGTATGAGTAAGACAAGAGTCGCTACCGGTAAATGGGAAGGAGGAATCACCCTCGATACCCATGACCGATAGCTACGCTACAGAATTAACACCGGGAGTGCTAAGTGAGGTATCACCCTGGGCACTCGGTAGTAGCTCTGCAGTGCCATACTTAAGGGTGTGTGGTGATGTGTCGGTAACGGCTTGTCAGTCATGACATCTGAGTCTTCTGTCTTCAAGTCCTCGGTGTCATCGATGAAAGCAGGGGCAACTGGGACTAAGGGGTCTCAGGGGTTCACTGATCAACATATTCTAGGCAGTTGATATAAAAGCAGGTGTAGTAGCAGTTCATCAAAAATAGGCTATGCATCAGAATAGGAGCTAACTAATACAGTAGCAAAATCTAATGCAAGGATAAGAGGGAGAGAGGTGGGTGATATCGGAATGCTCAAGAGGGTTTTGCTTGCCTTGCTGCTCTGCGGCAAAAGGCTGGTCGTCGGTGGTGTAGTCGATCACGGCAGCAGCGTCAGCCTCGGGGTCTACCGGAGAGAAGAGGGGGAAGAAACAATAAATATGAAGCACACAGATGCAACACGATGCATGACATGGCAATACGCAGGGCTAGGGGTGTTTACGGCCTATCTAAGTGCGATAGTTAATTTAGAAATTTAATTGAAATTATTCTAACAATGCCATGCACTATTCACCTATCCGAAACAGGCAAAAAGTTGCATGTTCAGATAGCTAGAGGCATGTGACAGATGAATGGATGGCATATTTGGATTCGTGGGATTTTTTTGATCAACTTTCATATATAAATTATTTTCATCGGAGTTACGGTTTAAAAGATATGATTTTCTAAAGTTTTATTGATTTTTTGGAATTATTTTAATTAATTAAATCCAAGATTATCCAGAATAGTGAATGATGACGTCAGCATGAGGTCAGCATTGCGTCAGCAGTCAACAGGGGGCTGGCCAGGTCAAACCTGACAGCTGGGCCCCACATGTCATACACTCAGTGTTATTTTAGGTTTTTAATTAAATTAAACAGGGTTAATTAGTGAGTGGGGCCTACCTGTCATAGAGTCATTAGTGCTAAATTATTTATTTTAATTAATCTATTTACTAATTAAGCAGCTGACAGGGGTGGCCCACCTGTCATTGGCACAGGGGGTGCTGGGCCCCATTGTTAGTGACTGGGCTCAGCCCACGTCGGCGGCGGCCGGCGACCAAATACGCGGCGGCCGAGCACCGGAGCTCGTCGGAAATCGCCCACAGGCGGCGGTTTGACGCGCGGTTGGTCGCGTTCGAATGAGGAGAGAAGGCCGCATCGATCCATGGCCCTAGCGTGAGCTGAGACGGCCGGAGACGAGCGCTACGACCTCGCCGGCGGCGAGCTTCTCGGGTGAGGATCGGGATCGACGCTACGGCACGCAAACGAACGAATGGAAGCGGCGGGGAGAACCTACGCGATGCGCCGATGCGAATGGGCACTAGCCCGAGACCATAGGGTCGTCGGAGCCTCGCTGGCGACGAGCCCGAGCGGAGGTCAGGCGCGGCCATGGCGGTCGAGGGTGAAACAGAGCCGTAGCGTGCTCGGAGAGAGGTCAGGGAGGAGCCACAGCTCACTTGCGTTGCAGAGAAGGCCCAGGGGAGAACGGACGCGACGCAGGGGAGGGAGATTTGGCGGCGAAGCTCGCCGGAGCCGAGGTTGAAGACGACTCCGCGCGGGCACTGGGGCGGTCCTGAGCTCGAACCGGAGGTGGCTGGAGGCGCAGCGTAGCGAGACGGAGCCGGGGAGCGCGACGGTGGAGCTGGAGAGGCCCGGAGAGCGCGGCTAACCGGCACCCATGGTGACGGCGGCGCTCGATCTGGTGAGGGAGGAGGCAGGGAGTGAGAGAGTGAGATCTGGAGGGGCTGGGGTTTCGGGGAGAGCGAGCGAGAGCTGCGGGGGCCCGTTCTTATCCCCACGCCGGCGGGGGCGACGGGGTGCGTCGGCGACGGCCGCTCTGTAGCGACCGCGTTGTTCGCTACAGAGGAAGAAGGAGGGGGGTGGGCCTGGGCCTGCACTGTGCCAGCAGGCCAGGTAAGTGCACAGGGGCCCTTTCCCTTTTAATTTCCTTTTCTTTTCTGTTTTCTTTTTGTTCTTTCTGTTTTATTTTATTTTTGGCATAATTTCTTTACCACAAAATGTGAGACATGTCCCAAATATTATCTTGGAACATCCCATAAGTCCACAACAACTTTGGGGATTTTTAGAAACTGTTTGCATTTTCAACTTGATTTTAAATTGCTTTTAAAATGCATTTAGTTTCTGTTTTGGTTGGTGGGGTCCACTCCATGGGTTGGATGATGTTGTTCTCCTCAACAACATTTGTTTTGGAATATTCCACACTCAGGCAACATTTTATTTTAGTTGTTTGAGGATTTAAATTTATCACATAGAATCACAAGGCATTTAGAAGGGGAATTTGAAATGCCATTTGAATTTCAACTTGATCATATCCCACTTAGCAAAAGATTAGCTTAGTCATTTGGCCATTACTGTAGCTTAATTACAATCATCAATGTAGCATAAAACCAGGGTGTCACAGCGAAGGAGCCCATCAGCGACATCAGGGAGGGCATCCTGCATCCATTCTCTTCCAAGGGGAAGGAGCCCATCTGCGACAACAGGGAGCACATCTAGAATCCGTGCTATTCTAATGGGAAGGAGCCCATCTGTGACAGGTAGGAAACCCATGTCATGTTTAATTATTTCACTCATGCTAAATGTATGGACTGCGCAGTTGAATTTCATCAATACCTGTTTCAACAGTAATATGTGGTTCTTGTTAAACCTGGTGTAGTTAACACATCCACTGTTTATTTCAGTTATGAATGCCTATTTGTGGTTGCTATTAAGCCTGTTGTAGTGAGCATATGCCTTGTTTAACTGTTTTTCCTGCTCGGTTGTTTGTAGTGGGCATATGTCCAGATTCAATTGCTATATAGTATGCCTTGTTTATTTCAGTTACTCACATTGTGAAGTTCTATATGTGCAAGTATGTACTTTCCAATTCAATTTCATCATACCAGGTTCAACAACCATATGTGGTTCTTGTTAATCCTGGTGTAGTTAACACGCCCACTGTTTATTTTAGTTTTTTCACAATGTGATGTTCAGTTATACAATTTGACATTTAAGCACCAGCTACGTTCTATGCAATTTCAATAGTACCATTTTGAATGACTATATTTGGTTGCTTTTAAGCATGTTGTAGTGAGCATATGCCTTTCCATTTTTATGTAACAATAACTAGTGTGCTTAAACCTACACAATACTAGTTTGAATGACTATCTTTTGTTGTTGTTAAATGTTAAGCCAATTGCAGTTAACACACCTCTCCACTTCTTATTTGCTTAGATAGCGTGCTTAAACCTGCACACTGAAGCTATTATTTTGTGATCATGTTGTTTACCATGCATATATTCGGTTGATGTTTAGCCTGTCGTACATAACATGCCTTTCGATATACTTACCCATGATAATATTGGGAACGACTATTGTTTTCCATCGAAGTTAGTTTCATCACATGCCTTATATATACTCCCTCCACCCCATAGTATAAGATGTCAATACATCAAATATGTGAGTGTAGGTACATATGTCATTGTGCAATTTCAGTTTACCTTCTAATACTAACTTGTTGCTTGTAGGTACATATGTCAGTGGTAAAGATCCGCGCGTCGACCCTTTCTGCGTATGGGGCAATGAGATATTCATGAACCAACATCAAATGAGGAAACTAATAAAGATTGTTAATAAAATGGGATAAAATATGTCAATTAAACTATTTCTTTACACCTTATCCAAGACAACAGTGAACTGCAGGATGGTAACTAAGAACTCTCTACCCTTCTTTTACTGTCCATAATGAGTTGTTAGCTTACAAATTTACAATATCTAAATCTTTTTTGTTTGTAGTGTTTCCCAAAGCAATTTACTCAAGATTACCTCTCAAGCTACATGATTGGTGGACATGAAAATGTTTAAGTATATCTACCAGGCCACGATGACTATCTAGATGTCTTCATCAATATAGGGAAGGATGTGCGGTCCGTCATCACAAGGGGCTGGCCTAGAGTGGTGCGTGCATTCTGCATGGAGGAGGACACAATATGGGCATTCTGCTTCACCTTGTACGACTCCCAGAATGTCTTTCGCCTCTTTCTTTACCGTATTTAATACAACTATGAAACCGAGGTACATCATTCTTTATTTGGTCCCCATGTAATTATTATTTCTTCATGTAATTCTTGAAATATGTACCTATGAATGGAATAATGCATTGGTTGTTGAACATATATCTATATAAGATGGATATGAAAAATGTTATAGACTACTTTCAAATTCAAGTCCTGCAGAATTTTAAATTGCGGCGATTAAATTAGCGGAACAATATGCTCTGCATGTCATTACACCGCACACGATTTATAAAGCAGAACATGTGAGATATAACTCATGATTCGACATGTTTCAGAGAGAGAAACCGTGTGTGACAATGCACACAATTGCCGTCTGAAAACCCCGTGTGATGTTAGACAATATTAGAAATTGTTGAACTGACCTAAATGTTTGTGATAGTATCCTTATCGTACACACTTTATAATGTTCACTGTTTGTTATGTCGTATGCAGCCTGCATGATTACGATAGTTCGACCATTCGGGAATCTTGGTATATCGCAAACGACGTGGTAGGACAAAATGTGTGAGATAGTCTCCTTATCATACACGGTTTATAGTTACGAACTGTTTGTGATGGGGCGCACTTCGTAAACGGTGCACCACAGAGTAGCGCGTGCGATGGTAATGCGATCACACACAAGTAGCAAAGAGGGGCCGTATGGGAAATATGACATATCTCAAACGGTTGACAGCTAACTCTTGTTTGTGATAGATGCGGACATCCCATACGCTTAGTTTTGCCAAACGTTTGCGTTCATCGATCACCATCGCTGAAGATTTTTCCGTGTGGTGTGGGATGGACCCCCTATCGCCCACACAGGCAAGGCAACAATTTAAAAGTACATCGCGGAAAGGGGCTAAAAACCGTTTGTATAGCACATCACTGCACCAGTGGAAGTTCAGTTGGCGAACACGTGGTCAAATTGATTGGCCACACTGAAAGGCTTAAAACCCTGGAATTTCCGCTTCCACCAGCACTCGCGGTAGAGATATTACTTGCTTTACTCCCCCCGTCTTACGACGGTTTTATCATGAACTACAACATGAATGGGATGAGCAAGACACCGAATGAGTTGCTCGCCATACTGAAAACTGTAGAAGGAGGACTACAGAAAAATTGCAAGCAAGTGTTGCTTGTGAATAAAATTGCCAGTTTCAAAAATAAAAGCAAGTCCAAGAAGGGAAAGGGCGCTGGTATGACCAGCTCCTAGCATTTTCCCTGTGAGGAAAGGATGATGGAGACTATGATTCCCCCACAAGTCAGGATGAGACTCCCGATGAAAAATAAAAGAAGAGAAAAAATGGGGGAGGCCAAATGAGCTCACGATGAAAAATATGAGAGAAAAAGAGAGAAGGGGCAGTGTTACTACCCATTTACCACACTTGTGCCTCATAGTGGCACCATGTTCTTCATATAGAGAGTCTCCTGATTTGTCACTTTCATATACTAGTGGGAATTTTTCATTATAGAACTTGGCTTGTATGTTCCGATGACGGGCTTCTTCAAATGCCCGAGGTCTTCATTAGCAAGCAAGTTGGATGCACACCCACTTAGTTTCATCTGAGCTTTCATACACTTATAGTTCTAGTGCATCCGTTGCATGACAATCCCCACTCCTCGCATTGATATCGATTGATGGGCATCTCCATAGCCCGTTGATCCGCCTAGTTGATATAATACTTTCTTCCTTTTTGAATCCTTTGATCTCTACCACCATATTGTATTCCATCTATATGCTATATCCATAGCTCAAGCTCATGTATTGCGTGAAGCTGAAAATGCTGAAGCACAATAGAAGTATGATCAAATTGCCTGGTTTGACACCGGGGTGCTCGTTATTTATACTTATGCGATGAAGACTGAGTAATGCCAAGCTAATATAATAAAATGAGTTGGGATAACATTCTTTAAGGATCATATATTTTGAAACAGTAATGCTTATGCTTCTTATGTTCACGAATATTATTATGTTGATATCAATTACTTCATCATTTCTCAATATCTATACCTGAAAGAGATTACATGTTGGGTAGCATGCCACATCAAAAATTCTGTTTTTATCATTTACTACTCGAGGACGAGTAGGAATTAAGCTTGGGGATGCTGATACGTATCCAACGCATCTATAATTTTTGATTGTTTAATGCTATATCTTGGATACTTTATATGTAATTATATGCCATTTTATATCATTTTTGGGACTAACCTATTAACCCAGTGCCTAGTGCTAGTTCCTGTTTTTTGCCTGTTTTTGGACTTTTCAGAAAATCAATACCAAACGGTGTCCAAATTGGATGAAACTTTACGGGGGTTATTTTTGGACATAAAGAGACCCTAGAAGCTTTGGGAGAAGGCCAGAAGATCCAAAAGGCAGCCACGAGCCTAGAGGGTGCGCCCTGGGGGTAGGGCACGCCCCCCGAGCTCGTGTCCCCCTGTTGTATCTTCCTGACCTAATTCGATTTCTATATATCTTTAATTACCCCAAAACCAATAAAGAGACACCCAAAACACATTTTCCGTCGCCGCAAGCCTCTGTTCTTCTGCGATCCCATCTGGAGACCTTTTCTGGTACTCTACCGGAGGGGGAATAGATCATAGAGGCCATCTACAACAACCTTGCTGCCTCCATGATGATGTGTGAGTAGTTCACCATAGACCTACAGGTCCATATCTAGTAGCTAGATGTCTTCTTCTCTCTCTTTGATCTTCAATACCATGTTCTTCGCGATTCTCGCGAAGATCTATCCGATGTAATCTTCTTTTACGGTGTGTTTGTTGGGATCCGATGAATTGTGGGTTTGTGATTAAATTATTCATTAATAGTAACCAAGACTTTTCTGAACTTTATTGCACGATTATTATAGCTTTATAATTCTCTCCGATCTGTCCGTTTGGTTTGGCCAACTTGATTGATTTATCTTCAACGGGAGGAGTGCATTGTAGTGGGTTCAATCTCACGCTGCTCTATATCCCAATGACAGAAGGGGACAAGGCACATATTGCATTGTTGCCATTAAGGATAAAACGACGGGGTCTGAACATATTGCTTGTCTTAATTTTTCTACATCATGTCATCTTGCTTAATGTGTTATTCTGTTTGTCATGAACTTAATACCATAGATGCAGGCAGGAGTCAGTCAATTGGTGAAGTAATAGTTGTCAGAAATCGGGCTCCGCAGACCCAAGAAGGATCGAACTCTGGGGCGTGTATGGAGATCCTTCCCAGCTCAAATCACAAGCTCGCCACCCCACAGCCAAGTCTCGCGGCATCCGTGCGAGCCAACGAGAAGACGAACACCAGAGATTTACCAAGGTTCGGGCCACCTTGCGGTGTAAAACCATACTCCTGCTTTGGTGGATTGGCCTCATGAGGAGGTTTGTGGATGAAGTAGTACAGTGGTTGAGTAACCTCGCGAGGGCTCTTGGGTGAGGGTGGATCTGATCCTCCTCTACGGTGGTGGCTAGCTCCTATTTATAGCGGGCCTGGTCCTCTTCCCTTATCGCACAGGTGGGAAGGGATCCCACAATGGCCAAATTCGAAAGGGGACAGGAGGTACAGCTTATCCTGACTAAAGGTGGTCTTCGCCAGCAAAGCAACCGGGCGTGACGCAGAGGTGGGATCGGCGATGACATCCGTCCTGTAGGGCTCATGGTAGTGGTCTCGTTGCACCGGAAGTGAAACCTTTGGGGGATCCCTTGGGAACCCGCGTACGTCCTTGCCTCTTTAGCACCAAAGAGGAAACTGTCCTCCCTGCGCCCGCTGGCGCCCACCTGGCCTTGGTTGTCACTGCTCACGTCATCCCAGCCTCATGAGGCCAGACATCGTATAGGAATCACCGCTCCTCGGGAGGCAACTTGGGGAGTCCGCTCCTCTGGAGGTCTTGGCGTCGTGGTCTTGGCATCGCGGTCTTGGCGTTGTTCTCTTCGCGAGGCCGGGGTCCTCACGAGGGTCTTGTCTTGGGGGGTCCGCTGCCAGGCCGTACCGGGCCATCGAGGTGGGCCACGCGCTGGGCCGCAGGCAGGCACGTCTGGGTACCCCCGATCCCAGAACGCCGACAGTAGCCCCCGGGCCCAAGGCGTGCACGGGCCGTCTTTATGGCGAAGCCAAGGAAGGGAGACCGAAGCGCCGCGGGCCCCAACCTCCTGCGAGCCAGGCCCGACGCGTGGCGCACGATGGGGCGTGGACGCCTCCACTTCCCCACGTCGCCTCCGCAACCGCCCCGACTGGCAAAGTCTGGCACGTGCTGCGGGGCCATCATTGCCCGGAATGCGGAGAGGCGCCGGTTGGGCTCCAATCAGCTATAAATGGGCGAGGGAGACAGAGCCCCCTAGCCCGTCATCATCTTCTCGCCTCCTCATTCCAACCTGTCGCTTCCGCGGCCATGGCTTCAGTGAGAAGGTTCTCAGCCGTCGAGAAGGGGAAGGGTCTCCTGGAGAGACTGGACTCGCCGCCATCCAAGAGGGGCCGCGGCCGTCCTCGCAAGTACACCGCGACGCCGGCCGCGGTTCCTCAAGGGCGCGGGCGTGCTCCCGCGAGGGCCGGCGCTAGCTCCGGCGGCCGCAGAGAGGCTCCTTCCCGCGCAGGGGGAAGTGGTAGTCGCGGCGCCCGCGACCGGGGGGGGGGGGAGCTCGTGGCGGGCGTCCGACCGGCGCGCCCACGATCCCACACGGCCGACTTGGCCTAGGAGTTCGTGGTGTGGGTGGAGAGGCCAGCGATCACCTGGCTCCAGCTCCCACACTTCTTCACGGGGGCGCTGCCAGCCGGAGGGTCTGCCGGTTTATGGCTGCAGGCCGACGGCTGCTGCAGCGAGGCCTCGTGGGTGGAGGTCGAGGTTACACCCGCGGGCTACGTGTTCCTGAATCGCAGGTGGCAGACATTCGCCCGCGCCCGCGGCCTGCAGGGGAGGTGTACCCTCCACTTCAAGCACGATGGGGTGGCGACGCTCTTCATTAAGGTCTTCCGGGAGGACAGCAGGCGCTTGGGGTGCTGCCCGGAGGGCGACGGCGGCGACATCGACGATCCCTTCGCCGAAGACGGCCACCGCGGCGCCGGCGTCCTGGGCGGTGAGCTTGCCCTTGGCGACGGCCGCATAACCTCGAGCAGTAATGACGCCTCCTCCGGGGGAAGCTCGAGCAACGATGACTACGACGAGCTGCCACATCGGTGCGCCCGGACCAAGTAAGGCGGCGAGCTGCCACGGCGCCATGCCCTTACCCCGGAGGCCGTCGAGCCGCCATGCTGCCACGCCACCGTCAAGGAGGAGGGGGACTCCGACTGAGGCGGGCGGCGCCGGAGCCAGGCCTCCGGAGTGGCGATCCTCGGGAGGCCGCCTTTTGTTTTTTTATTCTTGCATTTAAGAACCATGGAGTGCCCCGCGGGGGCGTGTAATGAACTATGGTGCTTGCGCCTTTATGTTAGCGTATTTTGCCTCGTACTCTAGTATTTATACTGCTGCCAATAGAAAGTCCCTGCTTGTCGTGATTAGGATAACTTAGCTTGGTGCACTCATGGCGGGTTCCTAAGTCACGAGATGTAGCTGCGGCAGTTCCTTTCTTCTGGACCAGATGGCTTCGGGGTCTCGAGAGGTGCCTTCTCGAGGCACTGCATCATGCGAAATTGCCGAAATGCACTTACATAGGGTTAGAGTTCCTTGGTCGTCCTCCTCTCAGCAACCATTTGCATTGGAGCCCCCGAGCGAGGGTCGATCATCGCTGGTATGTCGGGTCGCGATGCCCGGCAAGGCCAGGAGGTAAGCGCTCCTGAGGCCGGGGTCTGAGGCAACATGCGCCTGTTGGCTCGCTCAGGAGCGTCGCGCGAGGATTAGAACGCCAAGGCTTGGCGAGGTGCACACCGTGTCCAACCCCCGCTCAAGGGGCGCACGCGCGCGCGAGAGAGAGAGAGCACTAGCAGGTGCCAAACTTCTTAAAAACAAAACACCAAATGGGAAGCGCTGCAAGAAGAACAATCCCAACCCGTTTTTCCAACAAAGACGAGAAAACTCCAAGTTTCATTCCAAAAAATGGCAAATTGGGTTACAAGAGAGCAAAGAAGAGCCGCGTGCGGGACCTAAGCTAGTCTTCTTGCCAGCGCGGAGCATGGGGCTTCCACTAGGCGTGGGCATAGTCATTGGAGGACCGTGTCATCCGCCAGCACGGAGCATGGGGCTTCCACTTGGGCATGGGTGGGGGCCCCTCCACATTCTCGGGGGACCCCGGACTTATACAGCCCACTCATTATTACGTGAGAGTGTCATGGGTAGAACTTCCGGAGATGCTGGATGTTCTAGGCATTCTGGATGGGGACCCCGTCCTGAGTCTCCAGGCGTACGGTGCCAGGCCTAGAGACGCGAGCGACCCTGAACGGGCCCTCCCACATGGGAGAGAGCTTGTGCAAGCCCTTGAAAGCACATTTGCTCCCTTGGTGGTTTTGGTAATTAATAACAACATATATGTCATTGAACTAATGTTTCCACTAAGCATATTTCAGGAAAAGGTCAATGATAGGGATGGCAAAAGGATTGTGGAGAAACCCCAAGATGCAAGGAAATAGGTTGGCAAAGCTTCAAGCAAGAGGACTCTACATTTTATTTTGTGATAAATCACTTTGAGTCCATAGGAAAGCCAATACTATTAAAAGGGGGTAAGGTATTGTTGGTGAACAAAATGCTCATACGTGCACAAGTGATAGTCACCAAAAACACCCACAAGCTCTTCCACAAAAGTCTGTCCAACGTCAAATATTCAAAATCGGTGCAACCAACACTTTCCACTCGGTGCCACCGATTCCCAATCTCAGACAGACCCATGCCAAACCCTAGCACATCGGTGCAACTGATTCCACTTCGGTGCCACCGAGTTTGGGTTGCCAACTTTCTGTTACCTCGATTCACAAAATAGGTACCACCGAGTTTGTTGGATCGGCGTCACCGAGTTTGCGCAATCTGACCGTTGGTCACCTAATTGGTACCACCGATATTTATATATCGGTCTTACCGAGATTCAAAAGTTGTCACCTTTTGGTCACTTCGGTACCACCGAGATTAACACATCGGTGTCACCGAGTTGGTCACTTTAGGTGTAACGGTTTGATTTTTGGGGATGCCAATATATACCCCTTCACCACCACCCACTCGAAAGAGAAGCACTCAGAACTATTCCATACATGCCCCATCGGATTTTCTGAGAGAGAGCCACCTACTCATGTGTTGAGATCATGCCATTCCATTCCAACCATATGAATCTTGATCTCTAGCCTCCCCATGTTGCTTTCCACCAATCCAATCTCTTCCACCAAGCCAAATCTATGAGAGAGTGATTGTGTGTTGAGGAGTCTATCATCTTGAAGCACAAGAGCAAGGAGTTCATCGACATTACCGAGCCTATTACCTTTTGGAGGGTGGTGCCTCCTAGATTGGTTAGGTGTCGCTTGGGAGCCTCCTACTTCGTGGTGTGGAGTTGAACCAAGAAGTTTGTACGGGCAAGGAGATCGCCTACTTCGTGAAGATCTACCCATAGTGAGGCTAGTCCTTCGTGGACGGAAGCCGTTATGGAATAGTCAAGGTTGCTACTTCGTGGACCCTTATGGGTGGAGCCCTCCGTGGACTCTCGCGACCGTTACCCTCCGTGGGTTGAAGACTCCATAAACGTGGACATACGATAGCACCACCTATCGGAACCACGGGAAAAATCTTCGTGTCTACAAATTGCGTTTGATCTTCCTTCCTACCCTCTACTATACAAGCTTGTTGTTACTTTCCGCAGCTATACTCTTAGACATGCATGTGTAGGGTGTGCTTGACTTGCTATGAATGCTAAAATCTGCCAACACTTAAAATTGGGTAAAAGTAGATTTTTATTTGGTCAAGTAGTCTAATCAGCCCCCCTCTAGACATACTTTCGGTCCTACAAGTGGTATCAGAGCTTTGGTCTCCATCGCATTGGTCTCACAACCTAGGTGAGTATGGCGTCTAGTGAGGGAAATTATCACCGTAGAAGTCCGTACTTTGATGGCATTAATTTTGCTAGTTGGAAGCACAAAATGAAAATGCATATTCTTGGTCATAACCCTGCCGTATGGGCTGTTGTTCGTATTGGCTTGCAAGGTGAATTCTTTGGTGATGGAAAGGAACTGGATCGTGAAGCGACCGTGGATGAATTGAAGATGTTGCAATACAACGCTCAAGCATGCGACATTCTCTTCAACTGCCTACGCCCTGAAGAATTCAACAAAATCAGCCGTCTCAAGAATGCAAAACAGATTTGGGATACTTTGGTTGATATGCACGAGGGAACCGAGTCCGTGAGAGAATCCAAGTTGGATGTTCTTCAAAGTTAGCTTGACAAGTTCAAGATGAAGGATGGTGAAGGAGTCGCGGAGATGTACTCTAGTCTAGCTCTCATCACCAATGAGATTGCCGGCTTAGGAAGCGAAGAAATGACTGACAAATTCATCATCAAGAAGATACTTCGAGCTTTGGATGAGAGATACGACACCGTGTGCACATTGATCCAAATGATGCCCAACTACAAAGATCTCAAGCCTACGGAAGTCATTGGAAGGATTGTTGCTCATGAGATGACACGCAAAGACAAAGAAGAGCTTCACAACAAGTCTAGCGGTGCTTACAAAGCCACAAGTGACGCTCCCGCAACTTCAAGCCACAACCTTGTCACCAATGAAGAGATAAGCTTCATGGTCAAGAAATTCAACAAGTTCTACAAGAATAGAGGCAAAGAACGAAGCTCCAACTCAAGATATGAAGAGAAGCGTTCGTCAAGTCGTGACCGCAATTGCTACAATTGTGGGAAGCCCGGACACTACTCCAATGAGTGCACGGCTCCCTACAAACGAAGAGAAGAGTCACCTAGAAGACGAAGCTCAAGGAATGAATCACCTCAAAGAGAGAGAAGGAGTAGAGATGATCGTTATGAACGAAGACCCTCTAGGAGAAGTAGGAATTCGGAGAAGAAGGACAAGTACACCAAGAGCTACACAAGAAGAAAACATCAAGCTCATGTTGGTGAATGGGTTTCCGGCTCCGACTCCGACAACAACTCCGAGAGAAGCTATCACTCCAACTCTAGTCAAGATGAAGGTGTTGCCGGACTTGCACTAGTGACTACCAACTCCTATGATCTATTTGATTCACCAAATAAAGGGAGTGGAAGTTGCTTCATGGCTAAAGGCCCCAAGGTATCACACCCTGAGTATCTTGATTTCAATAGTGATGAAGATGATTTGCTTTGTCATGATGACTTGCACTTTGATGAAACTAGTGATGTTAGTCAAAATGAACTTGATAATTCTCATGCTAGTCAAGATAAGTCATTTGATGATGATAAGATGAAAATAGAACAACTAACTAAAGAACTAAACACTCTTAAGTTAGCCCATGAATCTACTCTCAAAGATCATAGAGAGCTTGTAAGGACTCATGAGAAGCTACGCTTCGAGAAGCTCAACTTGGAGCAAGAGCATGAGTTTCTTAAAGCTATCAATGACGATCTCCGAAAGAAGACTTCATCTTATCTAGCCAAACGATTAATCTTGTCTACATTCATGCCACAAATTAAATCTAAACAAGCTAGTAACAAAGGCTGGAAAGGTTCTTCATCTAGTAGCAACAATAAAAATGTCAAACCTAATGATGTTGCTTCTAGTAGTTCTATTGATTTCACTAATGATGATTCTCTTGCTGGGTGTAAGCAATTTGAGGAAATTGTACGCAAGCACGGAGGATACCGGAAGAACCATGGCATTGACTACTTCAACGCAAATGGAGTTGAATGGGAAGAAGGTCAATACCACAAGCCCAAGTTTGTTCCTCAAATGGAGAAGTATGAAAATACTCCTCCCAAGGGAACAAACACTCAATATGACCTTCCACCACAAGACCACAAGCTCAAGGGCAAGAACAAGCTTCAAGAGGAAATTGACTCATATGAAGATGAATCCCAAGCTTTGGTGGAGTGGGTTCCCAAGGCTACTTCAAGCTCAACTTCTACAAAGGCTACTTCAACACCAAGGATCCCCATCAAGTTGATGTGGGTCCCCAAGAAGAAGAACTAGAGAGTTCTTGAGGGGTGACTCCGCCAATGAAATTCACTCACATTCATTATTGGCAAGAACAAGTTGCAATCAACGTCAACATCATGTAATAGTTCAAGGAGTCGCACATTCCCTCAAAGGTAAGCAAGGGACAAGGTAATCAACAAATCAATGGACATTATCACACTTGCTTTACACTCTATGTCCATAGATATCCTTGTATTTGTCTCTTGTGTGTTGGGACTAACCCATGTAGGTGAGAAGAGTAAGGAAACAACAAGGATGCTCCCAACTCATGGTGATCTTCATCAACTTTGAGCATCCACCACCACTTCACCTACATGAAGTCTTCATCGACAAAACCCAAGGTTAGTTTATCCCTCCTATCGGGGGATATCATATCAAGGGGGAGCTTTACTCTAAGACTTGAGTCAAAGCATCTCATAGTATGTGACAACATTAAATGCTTTATGTAAAAGTGGTAACCCCACTTGTGCTTAAACGATGAGTATGACCTATGATCAAGTATTCTTACTTGGCTCCTAAGTCAATATACTCATATATAGATGACTCCGTCATCGCCAAAATGCTTGATAGATGCTAGTATGTATGTGTATGTTTGCCATGTTTTCATTTGACATCTTATTGTGTGAGCATGTTGGTCTGCATTTATTTTCTCATTCGCGGACATCCAATTGCTGCTATTTGGCATTTTGATTTCTCTTTTGCCAATTGGATGGACAAGAATGCCTAGGACCACTCTCTAGCTATCTATGCTTTCTCACCTCATATTCTATTCATGCTGCATCACAAAATTTGAACAAGGACTTTTCGATCCCTCTGTGTGAGGAGCACTCGGAGTTCCGTATCGACAAAGGACTGACCATTAAAACCTCCCAAGTGCATCTCGGTGGAACCAACCCAAAATCTCGGTCTCACCAAATGCCTAGGGTTGATCTGGTTTTCAATCTCGGTACCACCGATTCCATATTCTCGGTTACGCCGAGTTTCCCTGTCAACTGACAGTTGAGGAACTCGGTGACACCGAAAATTTAGAATCGGTGTCACTGACAGCCGAGGGTATATAAGAGGCGGACCCGACCTTTGAAAATTCCTACAAACCGTCGGCCCCTCCAAAACCCTACGCTGCCGATTCGTGACCCCTGGTCGTCGCCTTTGCTTCCCCGTGCGTCTCCGCCGCTGGGAATCACCGCCGCCGATGGAATCATCACCCCCGTCACCGCCGTAGCGGATCCGTCGCCAAGTTAGCGTATGGATCCGGCCTTTCTTTGCGCTCCCCATCCGAATCTTGCGCATTGAAGTTTATTCCATCGATAATCCACTATTTGCAAACCTCTCCATCCACTAGAAATCTCCTTAGATTAGCGAACCGAAATTTTTTAGGTTTAGTTGCCCGCAAAATCGCATCTCGGTGATACCGAGTCAGAAAAATCGGCTCCACCGATTTTATTTTTGTGCTACTGAGGACAGTACTCGGTGAAACTGAGTGGCAGTTTTCGGTCCGACCGAAACTGCTGCCAAGTTTCTGTTAAGGGTATTGCGAGTCTCGGCAGCACCGAAAGTTTTGACTCGGTGACACCGAAATTCCTTTTTGCAGTGAACTACATCTAAGATTTTTCTGTTCAAACTTTCAAATATAGCTGCATTTTGTGATGACTTATCTTCTTCTACTCTTCTAGACTCTATTCACAGGGTCAGATATGGTAGAAGCTGAAGACAGTCAGAATGATCTCCGAGAGCAGAATGTTGACATGAGTTCAGGCACTAGTCCCGAGTCTAGTTCCTCTTCAGATCCAGGCACCCCCAGTTCTCATGGGTTGCCAAAGGATGCTACTAGGGCCAGGAAGAAGCTGAATTCAGATGAGGAGGATTCTAATTTTGTGCCAGAGGAAGTTCTTGCCAAGAAGCAAGACAAAGCTGCCATGAAGTCTGCAAATGAAGCCACCTCTTCCAGGAGAACTGTCAGCAAGACATATGCCCCTCCAGAGGCTATGAGAGCACCTGAGAGTGCTAGTGCTACCATGACCATTGAGCCCCCAAGGAGGTCATTGCCCAAGAAGGCAGGAGAGAAGAAGCATGCCAGAAAGAGGATTGTCTATGTCACTGGCAGGGCTACATCCATGTATCAGGACCCAGAGGAGACTGCTGCTGCTGCTGCTGCTGCCGAGGAGGAGGAGGAAGAGCAAGTTGTCAAGGCCCCTCCCAAGAAGAAGCAGAAGAAGCTGTTGGCAGATGCTATGCGAAAGCAAGGTCCATCCAAGAGCACCAAGTCTGCCCCAAAGAAGGCTACTGCCGAAAAGTCCAAGAGGTCATCCAGACAGATTCCAGCTTCTGAGAAGAACAAGGGAACTACCTCTAGAGATATGGATGAGGATGCCATGTCTGCATTGATGAAGCTCAGACCACACCTTCCAGAGCACAATGCCAGCCACCTGCTTGCTGAAGACATGAAGAAGAGGAAGGATTCTGGTTTGAGGGCATGGAGAGCAATTGATCCATATGCCCAAAGGAGAAAAACAGCTCTGGATTACACGTTCTACACCAAGGAGCAGCAAGATTTCTATGAGACAATCTTGCTTTACAAAAGCCCAGCTGTGAGTGACATGAGATACGTTGACTGGAAGTATATCAAGGCTAATGAAGATTACTTTCCAAATGTCCAAGACAATTTTCATTGCATTGGCCTAGATAAATTTTTGGCAAAGAATTCACTACATGGAACGATGAGATGATCATGCAATTCTACTCCACTGCTCACTTCTATGGAGATGGTAGAATTGTATGGATGACTGAAGGAGCAAGATATGAGTCTTATGTTGAGGAATGGGCTACCATCTTAGGAGTCCCAGAGGTGGAAGATGGTGACTTGGATGTCTATTCTGAATCCAAGGAGAGCCATGATGCTATGAAGAATATGTACAATGAGATCCCTACTGCTAACTTGAAATCTCACAAGTTAGGATCCATTTACTTCCTCCAGGCTAGCCTCCGCACAATGAACACCATCTTGAGGCACTCATTGATGCCTAAGTCTGGAGATGACAAGATGATCAGAGGCTATTCCATCAACATGCTGATCCATCTGGATAGACACACCAGGATAAGGGTGATGGATCTGATTGTGGAGACAGTGAAGAGGGTTGCTGCTGATCAGAAGCGCTCATGCTGCTATGCACCCTACATTCAGATGCTTATCAACTCCAAGCTGGAGAAGCACATCTTTGCTCTTGACAGACCCCATTTGCCCCTACAGCCAGATTTAGAGGACAACATTGTGGTGATGGACCCAGAACATCCCACATCAGCTGCAACTCAAGCACAGGCAGAGGCAGAGGCAGCTAGAGCCACTAGTGCTCAAGTCCCTAGATCCAGGAACGAGCAAATGGATCTCTTGATCTCAACCGTTCAATGCATGCAGAAGGATATCAAGGACATATTGGAGAACCAGAACAGTCTTGTCAGGATCTTTGAGAATAGAGTCAAGACCCTCAATGACAAGGTGGATGGGCTGACCAAGACCGTGAATGAGCTCAAGAAGGAAGTTGACTCTGTGCCTCTTCCTCACTCTACAGATGATGATGATGATGATGATGAGGATGACTCTCCTCTCAGGCCAGGCACACACTTCATTACCCAGGCTAGATCAGCCACAGTGCCAGCTCCAAAGTTGAGGCCTTCTTCATCAGCACCTGCTACAGTCACCTCAGCTCCATCAGCTCCTCCAGTGCCTCCAGTTGCAACTCTAACTCCATCCATGACGTCTGCCGACATCTTCGCCGACGCAGTTCTCTCGACTCCTTCACCAGCTACCGGAGGAGATCAGCCCAAGAACGATTAGCTATATCTCTTTGAATTTTTTGGTAACTTGTTGCCAAAGGGGGAGAAGTGTATATAGATCTTTAGGCTTCGAGTGAGAGAGCGTTTGTTTTTTATCGCTTTTTCAAAAACATTTGGTCTTTTGCTTTGGATGTGTGTATTGAACTATGTGGTGTTTGATCATACGCTTAATGTGTGTTGCTACTATTTCCTATCATTATGATGCTTATGAGATGATCATTCACCTTTGCTTGATTGTGTTGTGCTATGATATTAACTCTTATTATTCTGGCACACCACCAAGTAGTATGTGACATGGAAGAAGTGCCCCATGTACCTAATCGATTGTGCATTTGCATTCAAACGCAAATCTAAAATAATGCACAAATTTAGGGGGAGCTCTTGATTATCACATACTTCTCAAAGTGACGATTATATTCATTGATTATATCATATGTCGAAGCTTTGATCTATATGTGGTCATCAATTACCAAAAAGGGGGAGATTGAAAGCACATTTGCTCCCTTGGTGGTTTTGGTAATTAATAACAACATATATGTCATTAAACTAATGTTTCCACTAAGCATATTTCAGGAAAAGTTCAATGATAGGGATGGCAAAAGGATTGTGGAGAAACCCCAAGCTGCAAGGAAATAGGTTGGCAAAGCTTCAAGCAAGAGGACTCTACATTTTACTTTGTGAGAAATCACTTTGAGTCCATAGGAAAGCCAATACTATTAAAAGGGGGTAAGGTATTGTTAGTGAACAAAATGCTCATACGTGCACAAGTGATAGTCACCAAAAACACCCACAAGCTCTTCCACAAAACTCTGTCCAAAGTCAAATATCCAAAATCGTGCAACCAACACTTTCCACTCGGTGCCACCGATTCCCAATCTCAGACAGACCCATGCCAAACCCTAGCACATCGGTGCAACCGATTCCACTTCGGTGCCACCGAGTTTGGGTTGCCAAATTTCTGTTACCTCGATTCACAAAATTAGTAGCACCAAGTTTGTTGGATCGGCATCACCGAGTTTCCGCAATCTGACCGTTGGTCACCTGATCGGTACCACCGAGATTCAAAAGTTGTCACCTTTTGGTCACTTCGGTACCACCGAGATTAACACATCGGTGTCATCGAGTTGGTCACTTTAGGTGTAATGGTTGGATTTTTGGGGATGCCTATATATACCCCTTCACCACCACCCACTCGAAAGAGAAGCACTCAGAACTATTCCATACTTGCCCCATCTGATTTTCTGAGAGAGAGCCACCTATTCATGTGTTGAGATCATGCCATTCCATTCCAACCATATGAATCTTGATCTCTAGCCTCCCCATGTTGCTTTCCACCAATCCAATCTCTTCCACCAAGCCAAATCTGTGAGAGAGTGATTGTGTGTTGAGGAGTCTATCATCTTGTCGGGACCCCGATCCTAAGCCATAATGTAACACTTCACATTACTTTGCGGCCTCACGCACGGTTATCACCATGGCTGCCACCTTACCTGGGCCGGGACCGTTTGCGCCTTTTGGCTCACGAATGTGAATATGTCGCTAGGATTCAAATGTCAAAGAACCTGGGTCGACATGACTAGTCATAGAACCCAAGTAGCACATCCGTACAGGGACCGGCATACGTAACCCAACAATGCAGGTGTTGGCCTCAGCGTGTGTAGACGAGTCATAGCAAGCTACAGGGACTCCATTACGTCGTGGGACATAAATGTCATCAACTGTGCATAGACGAGTCATAGAAGGCTACATGGACTCCATTACACTGCGAGACATTTCCCCGAAGGGACAGACACAGCAGCAAAGAAGGATAAATGCCGGTCAATCAATGTGTCCGGAGCAGTAGCAAGCTAGCAAGGCTCAGTGGAAGCACAAAGAGGCATTTCCCCGTAAAAAGTACTACTAGAGGCACACAACTAGGTGTCGAATCCCATACATACCGTTACAC
Organism: Elymus sibiricus; assembly: GCA_039707655.1. Classification (NCBI taxonomy): domain Eukaryota; kingdom Viridiplantae; phylum Streptophyta; class Magnoliopsida; order Poales; family Poaceae; genus Elymus; species Elymus sibiricus. Next base: position 242,347,042 of record CM077673.1, read on the forward strand.
GTCACACGTACGTACGACATGTCCGATATGCATAGATACAACTATGGCATCACAACATAACCATACAACAACACAACATTTATTTAGAAGGCTCAGAAGAGCCTTACATAATATGTTCATACAGGTAGGGGTCACATGACCCGACACTCAAGTCATACAAACATGTTCATACAAACCAAGCGGAAGCTTAAAGCTGTCTGAGTACAGACAGTTGAAAGGTAAAAAGGCATTAAGCCTGACTATCTACAACCCATCACAGGGCATCAGATCATAGCTGGGATACCAGCTACTCGGCGTCGTCGACGTCTATATAGAACCCACCAGATGGGTCCATATTCTCATCTGCAACAGTTATTAAGCAAACATGAGTACAATTGTACTCAGCAAGTCTTTAAAGCAGACCTAAGCTATTCATGCTCATGTTTCAACAAGGGGAGTAGTGTGGTTTATGCAGCAAGCCAGCTTTGACTCTTGGCTAGCCTATACTACGACTACCAGTTCTTTGAACAAGTTTTGAGATGGCGCACACGAGTCCACTAACACCACATCAATACACCACCATGGATCCGCTCCCGTCACCACGAGAGTGCCATCCACGGTACTCACACTTGTCTTTAGTCTTTTAAGAGTAACCATCAAGTTATCTATGAACAACATAAGTTCTCCAAGTAGTCCATATCTGAGGACGCGGCTATTCCAACAGATTCATTACCCTGCAGGGGTGCACTTCTTCACACACGCTCTTGCCACTTATCGCTGTGTGCTCATAAAACCAGGCACCTCGGCAACCTTCAAGCGGAAGCCCAGCGAGGGAGTCGGCCACGACCGTCAATCACACAAGACCCTAGTCCAGTCTATCGCCTATTTGAGACTAAACCCGCACGGAAGTCCAGCCGAAGTTTCTGCTACGGCCTCAAACGATGTGCGCAGGGTTCCCAAGCCCACCGTTCGGGTGCCACTTGGTACACCGTGCCAGTGCCTACCGCGTCGTAGCCCACCCCTAAGGTCAGCGCCACGCACGGCCTCCAGCATATCTACAAACACTAGAAACTACTTGCAACTCCTGGACACAGGACTAGGCGGTTGATAAGTCGAGAGGGGTCGAGTTACCGGAACCCAATGTGTGGTAGTAACTAGTCTTGGATCACAAACACGGAACTCAGTTCCTAAGAATGGTCCCAATGAGACAACTCGCTATGTACTCCTACATAGCCTCTCATCGCTACCTTTACCAAATCGAGTTCATCATTTATTTCATCACGTCAGAACAACACTGTTTCACTCCTTTTCATCAGCCAGATGAATCAGACCTGACACAACTCTAAGCATAGCAAGCAGAGCAGGTAAAGCACATCATGGCTCAAGCATCTACCAGGTATGCTAGGTTGCATGGTTTAGCTATTTACTGTGACAATGACAGGTCATGCAGAGGAATGGGTTCAACTACCGCAACAGATAGACAGTAGAAGAGTTTGTCCTAATGCAATAAACAAGAGCAGGTGCGAGAGAGTGGGATGTTCTCGGTATGATCAATGGGGTTGCTTGCCTTGCAAGTTGGCTGGGAGGTACTCTCCTTCAGGGGGATACTCGAGGGTATTTGATGGCGCAGAACCTACCGCGACAAATACGGAGTAACAACCAATACACGGCAAGTGCAACAATATGATGCATGATCATGACATGGCAACATGCTATAGATGAGCTAATGCATCTATCATCAGAGTTAAATGGAGTAAGTTTGAATATAGGTTCAAAATTGTTCTCCATATAATATTCCACATATTGCATTATTGCAAAATGTGAATGTTCATCTATCTAGGTTGCTCTAACATGCATGATGATAGCATCTATCTAGGTCAAACCTGACAGCCAGGGCCCACCAGTCGGTGACACAGGGCTAATCCCCGGTCAAACCAGAGACTAATTAGGCTTTGACCCCCTGTGGGGCCCTCTGTCAGCGACTGTTAGTCGTGCTAACCACGGGAGGTTAGTCCCTAATGACGTCCACGTCGGACGTCGCCGGAGTTTTGCCGGCGGCGAGCAAACCGACGGCGGCTTCGCGCCGGAATCGCGTGAACGACGACTGTTGGACGCGCGGAGACCACCAGGAGGTAGCCCACGCTGGGCTACATCTAGCTAGAGGGTTAGATGGCCGCGGGGCTACCGGAATCGTCGCCGGCGGCGACCTTGGCAGACGCCGGCGTTCAGGCACCGATCGAGCCGGTGCTACAGACAGCTAGGGGACGAACTGGCGGCACCTACGGGTTCCTGGGGACCCCCTGAGCACGCCTACGTGCTCAGGTTCGAGCTTAAGCCACCGTGGCTATGGCAGGATCCTCGCCGGCGGCGAGGAGCTCTCGGGCTCGGAGCAACTCGGGCCTACAGGCGGCAACCGATGGGGGAGAGAGGGGGAACGGGGCCAGCAGCTCACGGCGGATGCAGCGGCGTCGAAAGCTTGCTCGGGGATGGCCTGGAGACGGCGAATCGACAGCGGCGGTGATGGGGAGGAAGAAGACGAGGAGGAAGAAGACGAGGAGGAAGCTTGCTCGGAGCCGAGGAGGAAGAAGACGTCGATGGCGGTGATGGGGAGCTTCCGGCGATTCTTGGCTCGGCAAGGAGCAGCAGCAGGTCGAGACGGAGCTGATGAGCTGCTCGGGGGCGAGAGGGAGGCGCTAGGGAGGCGTGTCTATGGCAGCGGCGATGCGGGAGCGGCAGCCATGGCGACAGAGGTGAGGGAGAGCGGAGAGGGGCGACTAAACAAGGGGAGAGCGGTCGGGGGGCCTCGTGGCGCTTCAAGCGACCACCACCAGCAAGCAGACGAGCAGGAGGTGGCTGAGGCAGCGTCGGCGCCGCCCCACGCAGCTGCCTATCCTCCTGGCAGAGGAGGAAGAAGACCCCCTGCCCCTGGTGGGCTGGGCCAGCTTCCCTCCTGGACCATGCACAGGTAGGCTTTCTCTTTTTAATATTTTGTTTTCTGATTCAGTTCTGACATTTGTTTTGTTATTTTTGTCAGGGCTCAAACCTAGCTCCAAAAATACCAATACATTTGCTAGAGTGTAATTTGAATATTGCAAACCTCCTCAAAATGTTTCAGCATTTTTGAAAGACTAAAATAATTGTAATGCTTTATTTAGCAATTTCAGTAGCTTTAAAGGCTTATTTTAAAATGTTAGCACTACTGTGAAAATTCAAATGTCACATGAAATGTTGTTTCCAACATTTTTCAATAATAGTGAACATTTTTAATGGCCCTATGATGGGCATTTTGGATTCATTGAAAAACTCAATTATTTGAATTGGTTGATTCCAGTGAGGGGTTTTGGGCTTTCTGTTATTCCCCAGTTCATGTTGATGCAAAATTTAGACATGATGCACATCTTAGCTAGCACAAGCAAGGGAAGACTAGGGATGTGACACATCTTCAAGCACAAGAGCAAGGAGTTCATCGACATTACCGAGCCTATTACCTTTTGGAGGGTGGTGCCTCCTAGATTGGTTAGGTGTCCCTTGGGAGCCTCCTACTTCGTGTTGTGGAGTTGAACAAAGAAGTTTGTACGGGCAAGGAGATCGCCTACTTCGTGAAGATCAACCCATAGTGAGGCTAGTCCTTCGTGGACGGAAGCCGTTATGGAATAGTCAAGGTTGCTACTTCGTGGACCCTTATGGGTGGAGCCCTCCGTGGACTCTCGCGACCGTTACCCTCCGTGGGTTGAAGACTCCATAAACGTGGACGTACGATAGCACCACCTATCGGAACCATGGGAAAAATCTTCGTGTCTAGAAATTGCGTTTGATCTTCCTTCCTACCCTCTACTATACATGCTTGTTTTTACTTGCCGCTGCTATACTCTTAGACATGCATGTGTAGGGTGTGCTTGACTTGCAATGAATGCTAAAATCTGCCAACACTTAAAATTGGGTAAAAGTAGATTTTATTTGGTCAAGTAGTCTAATCACCCCCCTCTAGACATACTTTCGGTCCTACAGCCCTCCGTGAAGAGGACCCGCCTAAAGATGAGGTCTCCGACTTCGAGGGTCCTGGGGCGGACGCTATGGCAGTGGTAGCGCCGCAACGCCTGCTGGTACCGCGCTGCGCGGAGCGAGGCTTGGCGGAGGGCTTCCTCCCCGAGCACGAGATCTGTCCCCCGTGAGGCATCCTGACACTCCTCGTCGAATGCCAAGACCCGCGGGGAGCGATGCTTGACCTCGTGCGGGAGGACCACCTCAGCCCCGTAGACGAGAAATAACGGGGTCTCGCTGGTGGGCTTAGTCGCGGTGGTGCGGATAGACCACAACACGGACAGAAGCTCACCGAGACAACCCCTGCCGCAGGCCTCGAGCTTCTTCTTGAAGCTCCTCGTCTTGAGGCCCCTCAGGACCTCCACGTTGGCGCGCCACTGAAGCGTAGCATATCTGCGTTCCAAGGTTAGCACAATATGTTCTAAAGAGACTGCTTGTAAACTGCGAGCCATTGTCGGTAATGATGCGGTTGGGGACACCGAAGCGGCTCATGAGGCCCTTGATGAACTTGACGGCCAAGCTGGCAGGAATGGTGCGCACCGGCTCCACCTCCGCCCACTTGGTGAACTTGTCGATGGCGACGTAGAGGTAGCGGTAGCCGCCGGCTGCCCAAGGGAAAGGCCCCAGTATATCCAGCCCCCAGACCGCGAAAGTCCAGGAGAGCGGGATGGTTTAGAGGCCCTGCACCGGCTGATGAATCTGCTTGGCATGAAACTGACAGGCCTCGCAGGATCGTACCAGCTCGGTGGCGTCGTGGAGCGCTGTGGGCCAGTAGAAGCCGCTGCGGAACGCCTTCCCCACGAGGGTGCAGGATGAGGAGTGGTGCCCGCAATCGCCGCCGTGGATGTCGGCCAACAGCTCGTGCCCCTGCTCCTCTGATATGCACCGTAGTGAGACGTCATTGGGGCGCCGGCGGTACAGCACGCCGTCCTGCAAGGAATAAGCAGTGGCTAGGTGGACTACGTGCTCCGCGTCCTCCTCCTTCTCCGGCAAGGTGTCGCGGAGTAGGTACGCTTTGAACTCCTCGGTCCAGTCGCCGTCCTGCAGTTCCAGCGCTAGGAGCAGACAGGCTCCTAAGGCCAGACCACAGGCCGGGGCGCCTGAAGGCGGGGCCGGTGGCAGCTCCTCCTGAAGCGACGTCGTTCCTGCGGCCAGGGGTGCCACCGATGGCTTGAAGAAACTCTCCTTAGAGACGCCAGGCTCCTGAGGCACACGGCGCGACGCCCTCTTGGCGATGTCATCTGCTTCCTTGTTCACGCCGCGCGGAACGTGCTGCAATTCCAAGCCTTGGAAATGCTTTTCAATTTTACGTACCTCTTCCAAGTACGCCTCCATGTGCTCGTCCTTCGGCTTGTACTCCTTGTTGGAAAAGTTGACGAGGAGCTAGGATTCACCCTTGATGGTGAGGCGCTTGACCCCCAGGGCGGAGGCGGCCCTGAGACCAGCGATCAAGCCCTCGTACTCCGCGATGTTGTTCGAGACCTTCTCGCCATGTTGGAAGCAGAGCTGCATGGCGTAGTAGACCTTGTCCTGGGTCGGGGAGATGAGCACTACCCCAGCACCTGCGCCCCGCCGAGCAAAGGCTCTGTCGAAGTGCATGACCCAGCCATCGGGCGCCTCAATGCCAGGCACGAGGGATTGGTCCTCATCTAGCCCACTGTCAGGAGCGTCTGTGCACTCCGCCACGGAGTCAGCGAGGGCTGCGCCCTTGATGACCCTGGTGGTGCTAAACTCCAGGTGGAAGGCCTGCAGCTCGATGTTCCACTCTACAATTCTTCCAGCGGCGTTGGGGCTGCGCAGCACTTTCTCCAGGGGATATGCGGATACGACCTTGATGGGGTGGCCCTGGAAATAGTGGCGCAGCTTCCTCGAGGCGACAAGGAGTGCGAGCAGGAGCTTCTGCTGCATAGGGTAGCATGCACGCGCGTCCTGCAGCACAGTGCTGACATAGTACACCGGGTGCTCGACGAGGGACGAGGTGTTGGTGTCGCCCTGCTCCTCATGAGGCGCGAGGGACTCGGGTGTCTTGCGGGTCGATGAAGTGACGAGGGCCTCAGGAGCGCCGTCCTAAGGCGGCGAGCGTTGCACAGCCTCGCACGGACTGCCACGAGCGCCACGCTGGCCGAGTGGGGGGTGGCCGCCAAGTAGACTACCAGGGGCTCGTGAGGGCGAGGTGCCACCATGACGGGCGGGCTCCTGAGGTACCGCTTGAGGTCCTCGAAAGCTGCGTCTGCTTCAGGGGTCCACTCGAAGGGGCCCTTCCTCTTCATGAGCTTGAAGAAGGGGAGGGCGCGCTCGCCCAGCTTGGAGATGAAGCGTCCCAATGAGGTTACGCAGACCGCTAGCTTCTACATCTCCTAGAGGGTCTGAGGGGGCCGCATTTTCCCGATCGCCTTGATCTTCTCTGGGTTTGCCTCAATCCCTCGGTGCGATACCAAGAAACCAAGTAGCTTGCTGGACGGAACCCCGAAAACGCACTTTTTCGGGTTAAGCCTCAGGTTCACCCGCCGCAGGCCGGCGAAAGTCTCGGCCAGATCCTCGATCAGGGTCTTTGCCTCTCGCGACTTGACCACGATGTCATCGACGTATGCCTCCACGTTTCTCCCGAGCTGCGGCCCTAGGGCAATGCGCATCAACCGCTGGAAGGTCGCGCTGGCGTTCCGCAGTCCAAAGGGCATGCAAGTGTAGCAATACACGCCGCTCGGGGAGAGGAAAGCCGTCTTCTCGACGCCCCCACTGTCATCTTGATTTGGTGGTACCCTGAGAAAGCATCCAAAAAGCATAGCAGAGCACACTCGGCGGTGGAGTCCATGATCTGGTCGATGCGTGGGAGCGGGAAGTGGTCCTGAGGACAAGCCTTGTTGAGACTCGTGAAGTCGACGCACATGCGCTCCTTCCCACCCTTCTTGGGGACGATCACTGGGTTGGCCAGCCAATCCGGGTGCCGTACTTCCTGAATAACTCCGGCTTCCTGCAGCTTGCCGACATCTTGGACGATGAACGCTTGCTTCTATTGTGTGTGCCGTCCTGCCTTTTGTTTCACGGGGCACGCATCGGGGTACACCATCAAGTAGTGCTCGATCACCTCTCTCAGAACGCCCACCAGGTCGCACGCCTCCCACGCAAACACATCCTTGTTAGCGCGGAGGAAGTCAACCAGCGCCTTCTCTTGCTCCGGGGGGAGGCCGGCGCCAATGGTGAAGGTGGGGCCTGGGCTCCCGTCATCGACAAGCACCTACTTCGTCTCAGCCCGGTCCTGGGAGAATAACTGCTGCTTCTTAACGGGTGCGGACTCCGGAGCCCGCGTGACACTCTCAGCGTCGGGGCATGAGGTCGCAGCTACCTTGTAGATGAGCTTGAGGGCTTGTACCATGTCCTTGGTGTCTCCGGCCACGGTGAGGACGCCACTGCTACCAGGCATCTTGATGATGTTGTAGCCCGGGTGCGTCGCCGCCATGAACCTGGCGAGGGCCGGATACCCCAGGATGGCATTGTACGGAAGGCCGATGTGGGCGACGTCGAAGTCGATCAGCTCGGTGCAGTAGTTTTCACGAGTGCCAAAGGTGACGGGGAGGCGCACCTGCCCCAAGGGGATGGCGGACCCTTCGACCACCCCTGTGAAGGGCCTGAAGGGCGCGAGCTGGTCGTAGGGCATCTGGAGCATGTCGAAGGCCTCGATGGAAAGGACGTTGAGGCCGGCGCCGCCGTCAATGAGGGTCTTGGTGACTGCAATGTTACTGATGGTGGGCGTGCACACCATGGGAAGCGCACCGGCAGTGACCGTCGTCCTAGGATGGTCTCTGGAGTCAAAGGTGATGTCGGTCTCCGGCCTCGTCGTGCTCCGCGGGGCCTCTGCTCGCGGCTGGGCTGCGCCTGCTTGGCGGAGAAGCTGCTTGACGTGGCGACCGGACGCAAGCGCCTGCAACCCGCCGAGGATGCAAGCGACAGCGGGCACGGCCGGGCAACCCGCGGCGTCCCCACGGGCCACGAGCCGCCGAGCATGGGGAGTTGCACCCGCCATGGAGAAGGCGAGGCCAGGGCGGAGCGCGGCTAATGAAGAAGGAGCTTCGACACGCCTCTACCTGGCATGCCAAATGTCGGAAATCAGGTTTCGCAGACCCAAGAAGGTTTGAACTCTGGGGCGTGTACGAAGATCCTTCCCAGCTCAAATCACAAGCTCGCCACCCCACAGCCAAGTCTCGCCGATTGCGCGCGAGCCAATGAGAAGACGAACACCAGAGATTTAGCAGGTTCGGGCCACCTTGCGGTGTAAAACCCTACTCCTGCTTTGGTGGATTGGCCACACGAGGAGGTTTGTGGATGAACTAGTACAATGGTTGAGCGACCTCGCGAGGGCTATTGGGTGAGGGTGGATCTGATCCTCCTCTACGGTGGTGGCTAGCCCCTATTTATAGCGGGCCTGGTCCTCTTCCCTTATCGCACAGGAGGGAAGGGATCCCACAATGGCCAAATTCGAAAGGGGACAAGAGGTACAGCTTATCCTAACTAAAGGTGGTCTTCGCCTGCAAAGCAACTGGGCGTGACGCAGAGGTGGGCTCGGCGATGATATCCGTTCTGCAGGGCTCGTGGTAGTGGTCTCGTTGCACCGGAAGGGAAACCTTTGGGGGATCCCTTGGGAACCCGCGTACGTCCTTGCCTCTTTAGCACCAAAGAGGAAACTGTCCTCCCTGCATCCGCTGGCGCCTGCCTGGCCTTGCTTGTCACCGCTCACGTCATCCCAGCCTCATGAGGCCAGAGATCGCATAAGAATCTCCGCTCCTCGGGAGGCGACTTGGGGAGTCCGCTCCTCTGGAGGTCTTGGCGTCGTGGTCTTGGCGTGGAGGTCTTGGCGTCATTCTCCTCGTGAGGCTAGGGTCCTCATGAGGGTCTTGTATTGGGGTGTCCGCTGCCAGGCCGTACCGGGCCGTCGAGGTGGGCCACGCGCTGGGCCGCACGCAGGTAGGTCTGGGTACCCCCGATCCCAGAACGCCGACAATAGTAGTAGATGCAAGATAGTTTTGGTCTACTTGTCACAGATGTGATGCCTATATACATGATCACTGCCATGAATAAAGTCATAACTATTCGCTTTTCTACCAGTTTCCCAACGGTAATTTGTCTACCCACCATATGCTATGTGTTCGAGAGAGAAGCCTCTAGTGAAAACTATGTGCTCCGGGCCTATTTAAATTATATTGCTAAAACCCTAAAAACCTTGCTGCAATTATTTAATTTTTATTTCCTTTTACTTTTTATATATCTATCTCTATTATAATTAATCCTTGCAAGTAACGAGTTCAAGGGGATTGACAACCCTCTTGCCCACGTTGGGTGCAAGTGTTTGGTTTTGTGTGTGTAGTTGCTGATGACGAGAGTTTGCCTTGATTCTCCTACTGGTTTGATAACCTTGGTTCTCACCGAGGGAAATACTTATCGCTACTATATTGCCTCACCCTTCCTCTTCGGGTAAAAACACAACGTAACTCACAAGTAGCAGAAAGAATTTCTAGCGCCGTTGCCTGGGAGATATCATCAAATTCTCATCAGGCCCCTTAAAAGCACAAAAATATTTCTATTTTCTTGTTTACTTGTTACTTTGCTTGCTTTGTCGCTACGTCTCAAGAAAATACCAAATTATGTGACTTCTCAAATACTAACAACAATGGTTTTATTAGTACTACAATATCACCCGCCACTTGTGCCGAAGCTTATGATAATAATGTCGCTTTGCTAAATCTTGTTATGAAAGAATAATTTGCTGGAAGTCCTAATGAGGATGCTGCTACCCATCTTAATACCTTCATTGAATTATGTGATATGCAAAAGAAAAAGAAAGTGGATAATAATGTGGTTTAGTTGAAATTATTGCTTTTCTCACAACGAGATATAGATAAACTTAGTTTTCATCCTTGCCACATAATAGTATTGAAACATGGGATAAGTGTATGGATGCTTTTATTTCTAAGTATTTTCCTCCCGCTAAGATTATCTCTCTTAGAAATAAAATTATGAATTTTAAACAACATGAGCAACAACATGTTGCACAAGTTTGGGAGAGAATGAAATTAATGATTAGAAATTGTCCCACTCATGGTTTAAGCTTATGGATGATAATACAAAAAATTATGCGAGTCCAAACTTTGTGTCGAGAAATCTTCTAGACTCTGCTGCAGGTGGTATTTTCATGGAAATTACATTGGGAGAAGTTACAAAACTTCTGGATAATATCATGACAAATTATTCTCAATGGCACACAGAACGAGCTCCAACTAGTAAGAAGGTAAAGTCTATCGAAAAAATCGCCACTTTGAGTGATAAAATAGATGCTCTTATGAATATGTTTGGTAGTAAAAATGCTCATGTTGATCCCAATGATGTGACACTATCTACTTTGACCGAGCAAATAATGATTCTATTGATGTGAATTTTGTCTCTAGAAATAATTTCAACTATAATGCTTATAGATGGAATTTCAATCCTAGACCATATCCTAGAAATTCCTCTAATAATTATGGTAATTACTATGGTAATCATTCAAATAATAATAGTAATAGGATGCCTACTAATCTTGAGAACACCATTAAAGAATTTATTAGTTCTCAAAATATTTTCAATACTATGGTAGAAGAAAAACTACATAAAGTTGACGATATGTCTGGAAACATGGATAGGATTCCTCATGATATGGAAACTCTTAAAACTAAAATTTTTCCACCTAAGCATGACATTAATGAGTCTATTAAATCCATCCAAATATCCATTAATGAAAGTAAAGAAAGGAACACTAGGTTGAGACCTAAGCGAGAGTTCCTAGAAAAGGCTATTCCTCCCGGTTTTTATCATAATCATGAGGAAGTTATTAAAATGATTGATGTTTCACCTGTTGAATCTTTCTTTAGTAATATAAAACTTGCTAAAAAATAGATTGGAGATGAATCAACTTTATCTAGAAGGCATTCCAATTGTTCAGAGGGTGATGATCTTAATGATAAAAATGGAAAAAGTGGGTTTGGAGAGGTCAAAACTTTACATAGTGATGCACCCACTAGTTTGGATTACAAGGACTTCAATTATGATAGTTGTTCCTTGATTTAATGTATTTACTTGTTCCAAATCATGATAAATTCACCTAATGCTTACGAACATAATAAAGGTTTTACTAAACATAATGTAGAAGCTATGATAAAAGCTCGTGAAGAGAAGCTTGAATTAGAGGTTTCAATACCTAGAAAGTTGCATGATGAATGGGAACCTACTATTAAAATTAAGCTTAAAGATTGTGAATATAATGATTTGTGTGATCTTGGTGCTAGCGTTTCTACTATACCTAAACCTCCATATGATGTGCTAGGTCTCACCGATATAAATGAATATTCCCTCAGCTTGCATTTATGGGATTCTACTATTAAGAAACCATTGGGTAGAATAAATGATGTTCTTATTATTCCTAATAGAAATTATGTGGCATGGATTTCATAGTGCTTGATATTGAATGAATTCTGTCTTGTCCTATAATACTTGGTAGGCCCTTCCTACAAACTATGCACTACTCCAGGATGGTCCAAAGACAACACATGTGTGAGAGACCCATCAACGATACTGTTTGCGATGTAAATCATAGTGTGTGCGATGTAACATAAAAAAAGCATGTGTAATGTTGCAATATCACACACATTTGAAAAACATAATTGTGTGCGGTGTCACGCAAATAGTTTTTGCAGAAATTATGTGTGTGATGTTGCCTATTATTGCACACGGTTTGAAAAAATGCAAATTTGTGTGATGCATTGCACACGGTTTTTACAAATGATGTGTGTGTGATGCAGTGCATCATTGCACACAGTTATTATAATGCAACCGTGTGTGATGCCATGCACACAGTTTTGGCAAAAAGTGTGTGTGTGATGTAGCATATCATTTCACAAGATGTTAAAAACACAAACGTGTGTGATGTCTTTACCGAGCCAGTGGATACTGGGGTACCACGGCCCATCTGTTGTGGCCTAGTCAGCGACACTTGGAGGGACCAACTCAGGAGCAGCCCACTTCAAGGTTCTAGAGTCCCAAAGCATCTCGCTAGGCGCTGGCCCCATGAGGTTTCCCTCTCTCCAAGCAGGGGCGCTTCAAGACACTTCTCCCCAAGCCGTAAGTGGCCTCACGAGGCCCCCCTCCGCGGGGATGGTTCCCGTGAAGCCCTTCGCCCGGCGGGACCGCACGGCGCTGGTCGTGCGGTCACATGATCGCCACATGGATGACGTCCCACGCTGGCAGAGGTGGAAAGGACCGTGCCAATGGGTGTGGACAGAGAGTCTTTCCTCTTTGGTGATAAAAGGGTGGCAAGCTGTTGTCCTCCTGCAAGGCGAGCCCCAAGAATTGCCATTCTGGTGCAAGGAGACCAATGCGACGCTGCCCGCCAGAACGGGCATCATTGGCGAGCCCATGAGCACGTTGTGGGCAGCGCCTTTGCAGAGTGAAGACCACCTTTTGTCAGGATGGACTTGGCGCTTGCCCCCTTTGAATTGCCCCCTATGGCTGCCCTTTTCCCGTCGATATTTTTGGGGAAAGAGGACCAAGGCAAGATAAGAGGGACACAAAATCCCTAGTAGAGGAGGGACCCATTCAACCCATCGATAGCCCAGTCACTGAGCTCTAGCTCTCGTTGGAAGCCTTCTTCCACCTCGAGCTTTGTAACACTTGTGCAACTTGAGGTCAAATCCACAAAGCAGGAGTAGGGCTTTACACCTCATAGTGGTCCGAACCTGGGTATACCCGCGTGTCCTTCTTGCGCTCTGTGTGCATAGCCTCGCCATGGCCGTGGTCAGGTTGTAGATTGCGAGTAGCTCCTTGGTGTTCGAACCAGGGTTCTTGGAGATTTTCCCTTAGTCCCAAAACCAATCTCCGACATTTGGCACACCAGGTAGGGGAGCCGCTTTCGTATCTTCATCCTCGACTCTGCTCGACATCAACATGGCCAAGGCACGCCACGAGAGGTACGCGCATAGGGCCCAGATGGTTAGCACGGAGCCCGTCGTCAAACATCGACCGCTGCAGGCATCCTCGTGTCGCCACCGAGTCCGCGGCCGGGGAGGCTCAGGCCTCCTCTGACCATCCTTCTGTGCAGACACACCCTTCGCCCGCACGCACCGCCACTGAGTATTCACACGGTCGCCACGGCTAGCCAGCTCCACAGGTCGCGCTCCTCATGGTGCAAGAGCTGCTGCGCCACCGACCGACTCCGGCCGGCTATGACGCATGGCTCGCGCCCATCACCGAGCTTGCCAACACCGCCCGAGATGCCCCGACTCTCACCAACTCCCGGCCTCCTCCTTCGTCGCATGGTGCAAGTCCAGGGCAGGATACACCTCCTCCGCGCAGCGAGGGCGATGGGCATCGTTGTGGTGCACGCGCCCAGGAGCCGCCCCAAGGAGCATCTTCGCCGCCCCACACAGATCCAAGCTGCCAGATCATCCGCCGCACGGCCCCTGATGCACGCTTGATCCTCAAAAGGCAGTGCAAGCGCCAGAACCGCACCTTCCAGGATGTCACAGCGACCGGGCATCAGAACCGTGCTGCCCTCACCGGTGGCGTTCCTTCCAGTAGTGGGGGCTGTCGCGCCTTTACTCGTAAGCTACTGATAACCCACAAGTATAGGGGATCGTAAGTCTTCGAGGGAAGTATGTCACACCCTGTGTTTGTACCACTTTGCTATGCTATGGTTTTATAAAATTTGAACCAATTTAAAACTTTTTGAATGCTTGTGCTTGTTGGATTGTTTGCTATTTGCTTGAATGTTTGCTTGTGCTTAATTCCTCCAAGAATCTTATTCTCTCTAGAACTCATCTACTTGATCCAAACTCTTGCCCAATGATCATACGATGTGTATAGGACCTAAAGCTATTTTTTATCAAATATTATTTTGGCCAAAAAGAATTCATTCCAATTAGGTTTTCAAAACCCCCTGAGTTGAGATTTGTACTACAAGTCCTCAATTTGGGTGGATTGTTTTGCCCCAAACACTTTATTTGGAACCTACCATATATATGACTTCCCAAAACCACCAAATATTATTTTTAAGGTTTATTTTCCTATTTTATTTAAAGGCTTTTATTAAGGCTAGAAATGGTCTTTTATAGGGGAAAATTACTTTTATGCTTTCAAAATATTTGAGAAAATTTAGGGAAACTCACTGGACATATATTTTTTATTTATAAGAGTTTCAACACATGGTCATGTTGAAAATATTGGACAAAACCCTCCATAACCCTTTCTGCCTATTTCCTGTATTTGAAATATTTCTATAAGAAATATTCTCAAATAAATCCAGGAAAATTCCAGCAAGTCAAACCTGCTATATGTGATGATCTTGCAAAGTTTCAACCCAATCCCAATTGTGTTGGTTCACCAAAACATCCCAAAAACCTCTCTGTCCAGATCCAAATTAGAGCAACTTTACATTGCCAAGTTTCTCCTATTGATCTCAAACTTTGTGGACATGCTCTAATACCCAAATGTTGACACTACACCAAGTGATGCATCATTGAGATTAGTTTAGCATGACTAGATCTACATAAACCTGATTCTGTTGATTTCTAGGGTTTACAAAGTTTACATTGTCAACTTTGCTCAGATGAGCTCAAACCTTGTGATCCATCTCATTTTTACTCACCATTCAATCCTGTTAATTCTCACAGTAAGTAGGTAAAATCTTCTTGCCCGAATAGCCATCAAACACCTTCTGGTTAAATGGTAAATCCCCTGTTTTGACCACTTCTACTCCTCTCCTTCACTTCAACTTTTTGCCACATCACCTCCTAGTCCCATTTACCTCCAGTAAACTCTGCATGGCCTTATCTCCATTATTGGAGGGTTAAACCCCCCATTTTTACCCTGGACAGCAACCTTTTTCCTCTCCCTCTCAACCTCCTTCTCAACCAAGGCACCCCAGAGCATCATATGCCTTTTCCCACGTTATTTATCTCCTCCTAGACCCCTAGACACTAATGGCCGTGCCCAAAGTGCCAAATACAAGCCCTGGCATGCAGAGCTCGCGCCCTGGAGCACGCTGCAGTGCGCACCCGCACTGTAGCCGGTACCCAATCACCAACCCCGACCACCTAGGGCCTCCCCCTCGTGTTTCCAGGACCGCCTTGGCGTCCGGGACATGCCACTTGGTCGGACCCCTCTCATTTCTCTCTCCGGCGACACCCAGCCACGCGTGCCGATGCCACCCGAGCCGGCCAGTGGGCGGCCTTACATGCGCGATGCCCTGGGCCTCGCCCGCTCTCTCTCCTCTCTTCCCGTGAGTCTAGACCCATCCCAGGAATGCCCCGGACACACCCCTGGCTCGCTTCCATGCCCTCTGGCCTCTGCCTCGTCCTCACCGGCGCATGGGCACACGGTGCACCGTGGCAGGCCTATAAATGCCCCTCCGCCGAGCCCTCTCTTCCCCCTGATCTCCCTCTCGTACCCCTAATCGAGCAACCCGAGCCCTCAAAGCCCCTCCAAGACCCTCAGTGCTCGGGATCTAGCCGAGCGCTGCTGTCGCTAGTCACCGGCGTCCACACAGTGAGAGGCCTCCTCCGGCCCCGTTTTCGCTCTATATGGAACCACATCAGCCCCCTGACCCTTTTCCCCTCATTTTCCCGTGCGTTTTGCAGCCGAAGGCGTCGACTCCGACCACCTCCCGAGCCCCTCCGCCATGACCACCTCGTCGCCGGTGAAGCCCTGAGCCCGGACGACCATCTCCGCCTCCCCAGGAACGGCGACTCAATGCTAAGTCTGTTCCCGTAGCCAGCTCACCTTGCCGTGCCTTCCTTCGCCGTTGGTGAGCTTGTCGTCCCCTTTGTCCCGAGGTGGGAGATGATGGATGGGACCCCCTGTCATCCCCACAACTCCCTCGATCCCCTCCCTCTCGCTGACGCTGGGGCCCGCGCTTCAGGTTTGAACCTGACCGCGCGCCCGCCCGCTGCTCGGCTGGGCTGGGCCAGGTTCGGCTGGCCGATTTGGCCCAGGGGCACAGTGTCCCCTTTTATTATTCATTTCTATGGATTTTGCAAAAAATTCACAGAATTAAATAAAATTCCAAATCCAAATATTCTTCCACCTAAATTCTTGTAATATTATGTGGTATTTAATGATGCCATTTGCAAAACTTTTTGAAAATGTTTCATGTACTGGTTTATTTAAAAACCTATTTTTGAATATTTAAAACCACTGTTAACATCATTTTTACCAGTTCTTAAAATTCAAAACCAGAAGCTAGTATTTTTAGTATTCCTAGTTTTCACCTTAGTATTTTGCAAAAGTGGTTTGACATTTTTAGGAGTGATTTATTTTCTCTATTTTTGCTGTGCTCTTATTTTGCCCGTTAATATTGCGATGATAGATTGCATTGTTGACGAGGCAGTTGGACCAGAAGACTTTGAAGACCACGAGGACTTTGTTGAGCTAGGCAAGCAGTCCCTTGACCATGGTTAAAGAAACCGTTTTTATCGCATGGCATATAACACTTTATTTTGATATGTTGATCATGATGTTGTGGTGACCAACTTATGGGTTGCCTCCGATGCTTTTACCCATTGATACTTGCATGACATGAATCTACTTTCTATTTAGAGTTGTGCGGGTGGGAAGTAGTTAGGATGCTAAGTAGTTGCTACGCAAGTGGGACAGGATTATGCATGGTGTGTCTCGGGGATATACCCCGCGGTATGACCCGGCTGGAAGTATGACCCGGCCAGGACTTGGTGACTCACTGGAGCCCTGGCCAAACTTGACGATTCATTGGTAACCCGACAGGAGGTATGACCCGGCTCATCTTATGGCGGCTCATGCGTCAGCTCTTTTATCGGGTCACAGGACGACCAGGCCCATGGCCCAACGTGCGAGCCGGTGCAAGGCGGCTCATGGACGGGCCTGGATGGGCGGCTCACAAGAGAAGGCCCAAGGAGAGAAAGGATTCCTTCACAAAGGAAACAAGACCCGGATTAGGATTTAGGAGAGACTAGTCCTAATCCTACCTCTAGTAGGACTCTACATGTAAACCTACCCCTAGAGGGACAAGTTAAGACAGACACAAGTCATTAGAGATAGACAGATTAGAGGCTCTCGAGATTAGAGGTAGCAATTAGCACCCTTGTAACCGAGAGATCTTCCTCATCATCAATATAGACACAAAGCAGGACGTAGGCTTTTACCTCCATCGGAGGGGCCGAACCTGGGTAAACTCGCGTCTCTCGATTCCGATCAACCCCTCTCAAGCCGCCACATAGTTGCGATGGCTTCACACCTAAGTTCGTTAACCCGGACATCTTGCCGTGACAAATCCATGACAGTTGGCGCCCACCGTGGGGCCCGCACGGTGGTGTTGAGTTTTTGGAGGGAGCTCTCCAGGGATCGGGAAGATTGTAAATTAGTCGGATGAAGAAGGACCGACGCAGAAGGATTACATCGACTTCGAGTCCATCAACTGAGATTCCAAAAAGCAGTCAACCATCAAGATCTCGCCAAAAAAAAAATCTAAGGATCGGCGCCGTTTGCAAAGTCAGAAACTGTTGGTTAGGGTTGCATCTGTGTGCGATCGCTGCAACCCGTAATCCGCCAAGAGGGACAGTAGACCGATTTCGTCGACTTTAGCAGGCACACCAAGATAACCCGTATCCGAGTCAAACCGGTGCGGGTCGGCGAGATACCATATTACATCACGCAGTATACTACGCAAAAGAAAAAAAAATCAGCCACTTTGTCTGGTCTACAGTGGAGGTAACCCCGCGCCGTCGCACGTGGGTCCAGCAGTTAACACGGTCTGGCAGAGGGTTAATGATCCACGACCCGGAGAAGGAAGTCAAACGGACCAGTCTGGGTTTCGCCCCCGTGACCGCGTTTCGACCATGGCCTGCGCGCCGTTCATCCACCAAGGCCGCGTTAATCCCCGAGCCCTGTTTCGTCTCCGCCACGGACTCTGTTTTATCGCCGTCTCGCGTCTGCTGGCGCGCCTCCGTTGCTGAGCCGCCTTCGCCGGCTCGCCTCCGCCTCCGAGCTGCGGCTTCGTGCCGGCCTTCTCTCGCCCGAATCGTCCCGCCCGCGCGCTGCGCCTTCTGCCTCGCATCTGGCCGGCTCTGCCGCGCCCGCGCCTCACCGTCTCGCGCTGAGCCGCCTCGCCGTCTCGCGCCGACCCGCCCCCCCCCCCCCTTTCACGCGTGCCTTTGCCAGACCGCGCCTGCTGCTGCACCGGATGGCCTCGCCTTTGGCCTTGACCCGCCTCGCGCAGCCCCGGCTTTCACTCCACCGCGCCAGCCGCCGCTCGAGAGCCGCCGGCTGCAGCCTTACCTCGCCGCCTCGCCCCTCGCCGTGGGTTTGCCCCCGTCGCGCACGTCGCTCCGCCCCGTCAAGACGCCTCCTCGCCTCGCTGAGCCGCCCGACCGTCATGGCTCTGACTCCGCGCGCCCGGCGTCCCGCGGCGGCTGCATCCTCGCTCGTTCGCCTCCAACCGGTCAAGCCCCTGCTCCGGCTCACCATGGCTGGCTGCGGTCCGCTCGCCCGCCTCCGCCGTGGCCTTGCTGACCCGGTGCCTACCACGGCCACTAGGCCGTGTGTACTTCACTTCGCCGCGTCGGACCGGCCGCCTCGCGCCCGAGCCGCCATGGCTGCATTCTGCTTTGAGCCGCAATGCCGCTACGCCTCACCTCCGGCTCGTCGCTTCACACCGGCCGGTTCTCCGCTGCGCTCCTTCTAGCCGGCCTCTGCTACAACTCCTCCTTCGAACCGCCTTCGCCCGCGCCGCCGCGGCCGCACGCCGGCTGCTCCGCCATCTCCACTCAACTGCGCGCCTGCCAGCCGCCATCGCCCTGCGCTGCGATCCGCCTCTGCTTCGCCTCCGCGCCATGGCTCCCTGGCCGCCGCAGCCTTTCCTCCAACACCGAGCCGCCGGCCTGCTGCTCCGCCTTAGCCGCTTTGCCCATGGCCGGCTCTCCACCGCGGACTCTAAACGCCGGCTCCGTGCACCGGTCCGGTTGGGGACCGGCGGCTCTCCCTCGCCCACCTGCGCGCTTCGCCCCCGGAGCCGGCCGGTTGGCCCCACACGCCTCCACGAGCCCCGACGCCGGCTGCTGCTCCGGCCGGCTCCGGCTGCTTTCCCTTGGCCCGCCTCCTCAAAGCAAAGAGCTGCAGCCGGGTACCCAGGTAGCAGTAATAACAAAGAAAAGACGTGGTGGCTGACTGCTAAAAAAATACGTCGTCACCCGACGTGGTCCTTCATCCCCTCAAGTCGCCCCGACGGACTTCTTTGATGCGATGCCGTCATTGCCGAGCCGCCCACGCCAGCTGTCTGCTAGCTTCCCGCGCTTCAGCTGCCCACCGGCTCGTGCCTTCCCTAGTCTGGTGCCGTCTCTGAGCCACCATGGTCGAGTCGCCGCCCCCACCGTATCTGGACTCGAGCCTATGCCGCCGAGCCACCCCGGCCCGACGCCGTCTCTGAGCCGCCGAGGCCAGACTGCCGCCTGTCCTCCACGGCGCTCGACTCATCATTACCGTTGCCTCGTCATTACGGCTGGCTTGACATCCCGCACGTATACTAGGTGCTATCCGCCTTATTTCTCTTTCCAGTACATATTAACTCTTCCGAGAACAATTACTCTCGTCTGTGATACCCTTTGTGCAGGACAAAAGTGGTACCATGTCGCGGATACGGAGAGCGTGCTGCTGGCGCCTTTCTGCACCAACGCCCATCCGCGCCGGCTTACAACGCTTGTGGCCGACTCTCCCGTCCACGCCGGCTGACAACGCCGCGGCTGCCTCTAGCGGCCACGCCGGCTTACAACGCTCGTGGCCGACTCTCCCGTCCACGCCGGCTGACAACGCCGCGGCTGCCTCTCGTGGCCGCGCCGGCTTACAACGACGCGGCCGTCTCTTGCGACCGCACCGGCTTACAACACCGCGGCCGTCTCTTGTGACTGCGCCGTCTGCAAACGCCACGGCTGACTTCTACGTCTACATCAACATGCCGGGAGCCGCATACACCAGTACGAGCCGCCCAACGGACGGTTCTGAATCGCCGCCCTGCGGTCCAATCTACATCAACATATCGGTGCAGTGCTCGCCTTTATGAGCCGCCCAACGGACGCGCGCAAGACGCCGCCCACAGTCTGATCTACATCAGCATATCGGGCAGTGTTTGTCTATACGAGCCGCCCAAATGGTCAGGCGCACAAGTCGCCGCCACTGCAGATTGGTTAACTTCAACAACCAGCCGGAATGAACCGTCGACCGGATTATCGAAACAATTCATACGGGATCGTCTATAACCCGCCACGGTCAACCTCAACCTTCAGTGGAGATTCTCAAAGTCGCCTCTTCGAGTCAACTTAAGGCTCGGGGGCTACAGACATGGCGAGACACATTTTGCTCGTTTTCAACGAGAACCCTAGGTCATCGCAAGATTGTGCAAAGGTCGATACTTCTACATGGTCATTTGGGGGCTTCCAACCCATCGGGTTTAGCTTACACACCCTCTTGATCGGCTCTTCAGCCAAAATAGCACCATTGTACGGCGGCTTCCAGGTCGGCGGCTTACAAGTTGGCGGTCCACAAGACGGCGGCCTACGAGTTGGCTGTCCACATGACGGCGGCTTACAAGACGGTGCACAAGTTGATATCATCGACAAGGTCGTTTGGGGGCTTTCAACCCACCGGGTTAAGCTTCAACCCTCTCGATCAGGCTTTTCAGCCACTGTAAGGCGGGTCCTGGACCCAAAAGTTGACTCCGTCAACAAGGTCAAAAGGGATACTCATGCCCTGTTGCGTCTCTTTCTGGTTCATTGCACTCTTCAATCTCGCCTGGAAACCGAGTATTGTTATGAGCTCAGACAACGAGTCCACCCAGAAGAACCAGCGTCCGTGTCTCTTTCTGGTTCGTTGCGCTCTTCAAATCTCGCCTAGAAACCGAGTATTGTTATGAGTTCAAGCAATGAGTCCACCCAGCAGAACCGGCAGATGTGTCTTTTTCTGGCTCGTTGCGCTCTTATTAGTTAATCTCGCCTAGAGACCCTGAGCCGCTCAAAGGAGTTGACGGTCACTCTCGTTAGAGACCCTGCACTGGTATGAGTTCAAGCATCGATTCCAGCAAGGAAGAACCATCATATGAGTTTTTGAAAACAAAGGAGGAAAAGCAAGAACATCATACATTGCATCATACATTACATCATGCATTACATCATACATACATATCATGCCGGTTTGCCAAACTGGGTCAGAGCAAGATTATGAAAGAAGAAGCAAGGTTATACAAGATTTTAACATCTCCGGGTTGTGCTTTTTCAAGCCGCCCTTACAACAATGCAGAATATATTCTGTCTTGTTTATTTTTGCAGGTCTTGTCTCTTAAGATGAGCCGCCCTATCAGATATAATGCCGTGTCATTTAATTGACCGACTATTGGATTTCTTCAACTTGTGCTCTGTAGTATACTACAACACTCATGGATTTCTCAAATATATATTTGCCGGGTTGCACCGCAACCACGAGCATGAATTTCATTTCAAAGACAAAGGAATTATTCCAGGATATTCATCCCGGGTTATATTACAATCACGGTCAAAGATTCATTCAAATCAGACCAATATCAGTTCAAAGAGAACTTTTGAAGTGCATTATGATGAGTCATATTACTCTCACACAGTCCCGAGTCGCCGCAGGCAGACGACCCGACACTTGGGGGCTACATTATTCAAGTCCAGTTTATATCAAGTATGCAAAGTCCCATGTCGCTGCAAGCATGCATCACGGCACTTGGGGGTTAATGCAAGTTGCTTTTCAAATCATTACATGGTCAACAGATCCTGTTGTCTCAAGGAGATGAGCTAGCCTTTCTATATTTTTCTAAGTCCTAGCCCAGTACTTCTTACTAACCCGGCACTTGGGGGCTACAGTATTTAGCTGTTCAAACAGATTATAAGATCCAAAATTGAAGACCCAGCCCATCACATACTGATGAGCCGGCCCTTGGGGGCTACACATGTGAAATACAAGACACTCAGTATATATCTGGCGACTTAGATGACAACCCATGACAACCCAGATTTCTCAACATTTAACACCAAGTTCAAAGGTCCCAAGTTGTTGCAGGCAAAACAACCCGGTCCTTGGGGGCTACATCAGCCGAAGCTTTATAAAGTATAAGACAGTTACAAGTCCCAGGCTGCTGCAGGCAAGACAACCTGGTGCTTGGGGGCTACACAATCAAAGATATTATTGCAAAGCGCCAAGTCATCATGGATAAACTTGGAGCTTGGGGGCTACAGGTAATATGGATATAAAAATTGAAGAGAGTTTTCCAGATGTCAATTTCAGCTGGAGTCTAGTTGTTTGACCCGGCATCACCAACAATCATGACCCGACATTTTCAAAAGATCATAACCCGACACCATCAATGATTATGACCCGGCGGTGATGACCCGCCAAGAGTATTGGAGGCCGACTCAACGGCATATGGGTGTTGTATCCTCAATATTTTACTTCAAAGGACACTGACAAGCAAGATGATTGAGAAGGCGGCTCATTCATATGAAGAAGAAACCCGGATTTTTGAGGATCCACTTCAGTGAAATAAGCCGGCCAGGGGAGTGAGCCGGTCACTTAACATATTTATTATTCTTATTTCAGGAGCTTACCATGAATAAATTCAAGCTAACCAGGGGGCTAATGTCGGGGATATACCCCGCGGTATGACCCGGCCGGAAGTATGACCCGGCCAGGACTTGGCGACTCACTGGACCCTGGCCAAACTTGACGATTCATTGGTAACCCGGCAGGAGGTATGACCCGGCTCATCTTATGGCGGCTCATGCGTCACCTCTTTTACCGGGTCACAGGATGACCAGGCCCATGGCCCAGCATGCGAGCCGGTGCAAGGCGGCTCATGGACGGGCCTGGATGGGCGGCTCACAAGAGAAGGCCCAAGAGAGAACGGATTCCTTCACAAAGGAAACAAGACCCGGATTAGGATTCAGGAGAGACTAGTCCTAATCCTACCTCTAGTAGGACTCTACATGTAAACCTACCCCTTCCACTTATATAAGGAGGGGTAGAGCACCCCTAGAGGGACAAGTTAAGACAGACACAAGTCATTAGAGATAGACAGATTAGAGGCTCTCGAGATTAGAGGTAGCAATTAGCACCCTTGTAACCGAGAGATCTTCCTCATCATCAATATAGACACAAAGCAGGACGTAGGCTTTTACCTCCATCGGAGGGGCCAAACCTGGGTAAACTCGCGTCTCTCGATTCCGATCAACCCCTCTCAAGCCGCCACATAGTTGCGATGGCTTCAGACCTAAGTCCGTTAACCCGGACATCTTGCCGTGACAAATCCACGACAGTGTGGGAAGCAAAGTGATTTCAAAGACTTTTCGAAAACCCCTTCTAGTGCCACTAATGCCCGAGGGAGATGATGAGCTAGGTAACCACTTGAGAAAGAAGTGGTGTACAGGAGCAAGTTGTGTGTGTGTGTGTGTTTTCGAAAACGGATTAGATTTAAGATTTGTCGACCGTTCCCAACCTTACATGTACAACCATGATACCCCTTATGGGACGGGGCTTTGTTTATTACCTTGGTCGGTTCTAGCAGAGAGCCCGCATTACTAGTGGGGGGAGTGACGCGGTCACTCTCGAGACGGGGTCATGCCGGAAAGGACGATCATGGGCTGTTTTTATCGACACCGGGCGCACCATTGCGTGCCCTCGTGGATGATACTTGTGATGTACATCATGAGGGATGCCACCAACGAGTGGACTCTTTGTTAGTATCGTCAGGGGAAAGGCATTGTTCGGGTACTTACCTCGGGTATGTAATATAACGCGAGTTGTGGAGGACACGGAAGTTTTCCAAGTCTTGTGGGTAAAGTGTGCCACCTCTGCAGAGTGTAAAACTATTCGAATAGCCATGTCCACAATCAAGGATAGTTGGGTGGTGCTGCTTAAACTACGTCCGATGTTTTCACAAACTTGGCGTGAATGTGTGGGGTAGGAATACTTGAGTTAAGTCGGATGACTTGACATGCTGATTGAACATGAGATGTTCAAACCTTGTTTATATTGATATCTGTAACCTGTTCATACAGATACTTGTATCCTCATGATGCATTCTCTTACAAGCTGATTGATCATGTCATTGCACTCAAAAATTATCTTTCCGCAACTTACCTAATTAGTGCTATATCATGCATTGTTATACCTTGTTCCAAAACATGGGTTGCTTGTGAGTACATCCAATGTACTCATTGGCTTGCCACTGGTTATTTAATTGGCCAGGCATGGAAGAGCAGGAATATGGTGAAGAATTCGTTGGTGACGAGAATGCGAACTAGGATGCTTCCCAGTCAGAATGCCTGTAGGGTTAAGGCAGATGGCATGGGTTCACGCTTTCGTTCAAGATTTTAGCTGCTAGTTATGTCTGGTGCTTGTCCTTTATGGCCCTATCTATGTAAGACTTAAGCTTCAAAAAAAATATGTAAGACTTGACCTTGATGGTCTTTATTTGTGTAAGACGATATGTATGGATGTAAGACTCTTGTTATTCATTTTATGTGTGTTCAGTGAGCATGGATCTCTGGGATCACCGTACACGTGCATTTAGTGACCACGACTTATGAGTCGGGGTCCCCACAAAGTATCTTACCCAAATTTGTTGATTCGACACAAGGGGAGAGAAAGAAAATTTATTGGTCCTGGCAGTTGAGTTGTCAATTCAACCACACCAGGTTATCCCTCTATAGCAAAAGTTTTAGTAGCACAACAAAATAGTGGTAGTAATGGTAAAGGCAACAACAACAGTTTTATAGTGATTGTAACAGTAGCAGCAGCAATAGTAACTTAGCAAGATTTAGTATATGAAAAGCGTAGGCCATGGATCGGTGATGGATAATGATTTAGATGACATCAACCATGTAATAGTTACATACTAGAGCGACACAGAACTAGCTCCAATTCATCAATGTAATGTAGGCATGTGTTCCGTATATAGTCATACATGCTTATAATAAGAACTTGCATGTCATCTTTTGTCCTACCCTCCCATGGCAGTGGGCTCCATAAGGAAATCTAAAGGATATTAAGGCCTCCTTTTAATAGAGAACCGAAACAAAGCATTAACACCTGGTGAATACATGAACTCCTCAAACTATGGCAATCACCGGAAAGAATCCCAATTATTGTCACCTTGGGGTATGCGAATCATGACATGTAATAGGTGCATACAACTTGCAAGATAAGATCTAAAACACTCTCATATTCATGAAAACATAATAGGTTTAGATCAGAAATCATGGCACTCGGGCCCTAGTGTCAAACATTGAGCATATCAAAGTCATAGCAACATCAATCTCAGAACATAGTGGATACTAGGGATCAAGCCCTATCAAAATAACTCGATTACATGATCAATCTCATGCAATCCCATCATCGTCCAGCAGGCCTACAAAGGAATTACTCACTCCTGGTGGTGAGCATCATGCGGGTGTTGATGAAGAAGGGTTGGTGATGACGATGGCGGCGAATCCCCCCTCTCGGGAGCCCCAAACAGATTCCAGATCAACCCTCCCGAGGAAGAATAGGAGGTGGCAGCGGCTCTGTCTCGTGGAACACGATGAAAACTTCTCTCATATTTTTTTCCGTAATTGTGAATTTATCGGACTGGAATTATGGTCGGAGGAGCCACGAGGTGGCCTCAAGCCATCAAGGCGCACCCAGGGGGTGGGCACGCCCTGTTGGCTGGGCACCAATAGGTGGCCCCACTCTGGTGGGTCTTTGCTCCATAAATCTTCATATTTTCCAGAAAAATCCACAAAAAGTTCCATCCAATTTCGAGAACTTTTATTTCTGCACAAAAACAACACCATAACAGTTCTGCTGAAAACAGCGCCAGTCGGGGTTAGTTTCATTCAAATCATGCAAATAAGAGTCCAAAACAAGAGCAAAAGTGTTTGGAAAAGTAGATACGTTCGAGATGTATCAACTCCCCCAAGCTTAAACATTGCTTGTCCTCAAGCGGTTCAATTGATAAATTGAATGTGAAAAAGAAAACTTTTACAAACTCTTTTGTTCTTGTTGCTATATATATGCTTAGCTAGTGTTTATGTTTTCAGAATAAATCATAAATAACCACATCGATGATAACACTTAGCTATTATATTTCCTCATGGCAATAACATAACCAACTAGCGAGCAATAATGAGATATCTCACATGCCAACTATTTCTCAAAAAATGATGATATAATATGATGATATGGTATCTCGCTAGCCCTTTGTGAGACCGCAAAATATAAATGATGAGCACCTCTGATACGTCTCCAACGTATCTATAATTTTTGCTTGTTCCATGCTGTTATATTATCATTCTTGGACGCTTTAGAATCATTTTATAACAACTTTATATCATTTTTTGGGACTAACCTATTGACATAGTGTCGAAGTGCCAGTTGCTAGTTTTGCTTGTTTTTTTACTTCACAGAAAATCAATAACAAATGAAGTCCAATCGCGACGAAACTTTTTGGAGATTTTTTCTGGACCAGAAGACACCCAGTGGGCCAAAGAGGTGGGCCGTGGAGACCACAACCCACCAGGGCGCGCCAGGGGGGGCCCGGTGCGCCTTGATGGGTTGTGCCCTCCTCGGCCCCCTTCCGCACCGCCTCTGATGCCTATAAATTCCCAAATATTCCAAAAAACCCAAGGGGAGTCGACGAAACACAATTCCAGCCGCCGCAAGTTCCAGAACCTCGAGATCCAATCTAAACACCATCACGGAGGGGTTCATCTTCCTCATAGGTGCCTCTCCGATGATGCGTGAGTAGTCCACCATAGACCTAAGGGTCTGTAGGAAGTAGCAAGATGGCTTCCTTTCTTTCTCTCTTATGATTCTCAATACAATGGTCTCTTGGAGATCTATTTGATGTAAACTTTTGCGGTGTGTTTGTTGGGATCCGATGAATTTTGAGTTCATGATTAGTTTCTATCCATGAATATTATTTGAGTCTCCTTTGATCTCTTATATGCATGATTACTTATAGCCTCGTATTTCTTTTCCGAATCTTTGGTTTAGTTAGGCCGACTAGATCGATTTTTCTTGCCATGGGAAGAGGTGCTTTGTGATGGGTTCGATCTTGCGGTGTTCTTTCCTAGTGACAGAAGGGGCAGCAAGAAATGCATGTATCATTGCTATTAAGGATAACAAGATGGGGTCTATTCCTACATGAATAGATCTTGTCTACATCATGTCATCATTCTTATTGCATTACTCCTACAAGGCGAGCCCCAAGAATTGCCATTTTGGTGCAAGGAGACCAATGCGACGCTGCCCGCCAGAACGGGCGTCATCGGCGAGCCCATGAGCGCGTCGTGGGCAGCGCCTTTGCAGAGTGAAGACCACCTTTTGTCAGGATGGACTTGGCGCTTGCCCCCTTTGAATTGCCCCCTATGGCTGCCCTTTTCCCGTCGATATTTTTGGGGAAAGAGGACCAAGCCAAGATAAGAGGGACACAAAATCCCTAGTAGAGGAGGGACCCATTCAACCCATCGATAGCCCAGTCATTGAGCTCTAGCTCTCGTTGGAAGCCTTCTTCCACCTCGAGCTTTGTAACACTTGTGCAACTTGAGGTCAAATCCACAAAGCAGGAGTAGGGCTTTACACCTCATAGTGGCCCGAACCTGGGTATACCCGCGTGTCCTTCTTGCGCTCTGTGTGCATAGCCTCGCCATGGCCATGGTCAGGTTGTAGATTGCGAGTAGCTCCTTAGTGTTCGAACCAGGGTTCTTGGAGATTTTCCCTTAGTCCCAAAACCAATCTCCGACATTTGGCACGCCAGGTAGGGGAGCCGCTTTCGCATCTTCATCCTCGACTCTACTCGACATCAACATGGCCAAGGCACGCCACGAGAGGTACGCGCATAGGGCCCAGATGGTTAGCACGGAGCCCGTCGTCAAACATCGACCGCTGCAGGCATCCTCGTGTCGCCACCGAGCCCGCGGCCGGGGAGGCTCAGGCCTCCTCTGCCCATCCTTCTGTGCAGACACACCCTTCGCCCGCGCGCACCGCCACTGAGTATTCACACGGTCGCCATGGCTAGCCAGCTCCACAGGTCGCGCTCCTCATGGTGCAAGAGCTGCTGCGCCACCGACCGACTCCGGCCGGCTATGACGCATGGCTCGTGCCCATCACCGAGCTTGCCAACACCGCCAGAGATGCCCCGACTCTCACCAACTCCCGGCCTCCTCCTCCGTCGCATGGTGCAAGTCCAGGGCAAGATGCACCTCCTCCGCGCAGCGAGGGCGATGGGCATCGTTGTGGTGCACGCGCCCAGGAGCCGCCCCAAGGAGCATCTTCGCCGCCCCCACACAGATCCAAGCTGCCAGATCATCCGCCGCACGGCCCCTGATGCACGCTTGATCCTCGAAAGGCAGTGCAAGCGCCAGAACCGCACCTTCCAGGATGTCGCAGCGACCGGGTATCAGAACCGTGCTGCCCTCACCGGCAGCGTTCCTTCCAGTAGTGGGGGCTGTCGCGCCTTTACTCGTAAGCTACTGATAACCCACAAGTATAGGGGATCGTAAGTCTTCGAGGGAAGTAGGTCACACCCTGTGTTTGTACCACTTTGCTATGCTATGGTTTTATAAAATTTGAACCAATTTAAAACTTTTTGAATGCTTGTGCTTGTTGGATTGTTTGCTATTTGCTTGAATGTTTGCTTGTGCTTAATTCCTCCAAGAATCTTATTCTCTCTAGAACTCATCTACTTGATCCAAACTGTTGCCCAATGATCATACCATGTGTATAGGACCTAAAGCTATTTTTTATCAAATATTATTTTGGCCAAAAAGAATTTATTTCAATTAGGTTTTCAAAACCCCCTGAGTTGAGATTTGTACTACAAGTCCTCAATTTGGGTGGATTGTTTTGCCCGAAACACTTTATTTGGAACCTACCATATATATGACTTCCCAAAACCACCAAATATTATTTTTAAGGTTTATTTTCCTATTTTATTTAAAGGCTTTTATTAAGGCTAGAAATGGTCTTTTATAGGGGAAAATTACTTTTATGCTTTCAAAATATTTGAGAAAATTTAGGGAAACTCACTGGACATATATTTTTTATTTATAAGAGTTTCAACACATGGTCATGTTGAAAATATTGGACAAAACCCTCCATAACCCTTTCTGCCTATTTCCTGTATTTGAAATATTTCTATAAGAAATATTCTCAAATAAATCCAGGAAAATTCCAGCAAGTCAAACCTGCTATATGTGATGAGCTTGCAAAGTTTCAACCCAATCCCAATTGTGTTGGTTCACCAAAACATCCCAAAAACCTCTCTGTCCAGATCCAAATTAGAGCAACTTTACATTGCCAAGTTTCTCCTATTGATCTCAAACTTTGTGGACATGCTCTAATACCCAAATGTTGACACTACACCAAGTGATGCATCATTGGGATTAGTTTAGCATGACTAGATCTACATAAACCCGATTCTGTTGATTTCTAGGGTTTACAAAGTTTACATTGTCAACTTTGCTCAGCTGAGCTCAAACCTTGTGATCCATCTCATTTTTACTCACCATTCAATCCTGTTAATTCTCACAGTAAGTAGGTAAAATCTTCTTGCCCGAATAGCCATCAAACACCTTCTGGTTAAATGGTAAATCCCCTGTTTTGACCACTTCTACTCCTCTCCTTCACTTCAACTTTTTACCACATCACCTCCTAGTGCCCATTTACCTCAAGTGAACTCTGCATGGCCTTAGCTCCATTATTGGAGGGTTAAACCCCCCATTTTTACCCTGGACAGCAACCTTTTTCCTCTCCCTCTCAACCTCCTTCTCAACCAAGGCACCCCAGAGGATCATATGCCTTTTCCCACGTTATTTATCTCCTCCTAGACCCCTAGACACTAATGGCCGTGCCCAAAGTGCCAAATGCAAGCCCTGGCATGCAGAGCTCGCGCCCTGGAGCACGCTACAGTGCGCACCCGCACTGTACCCGGTGCCCAATCACCAACCCCGACCACCTAGGGCCTCCCCCTCGTGTTTCCAAGACCGCCTTGGCGTCCGGGACACGCCACTTGGTCGGATCCCTCCCATTTCTCTCTCCGGCGACACCCAGCCGCGCGTGCCGATGCCACCCGAGCCGGCCAGTGGGCGGCCTCACATGCGCGATGCCCTGGGCCTCGCCCGCTCTCTCTCCTCTCTTCCCGTGGGTCTAGACCCATCCCAGGAACGCCCCGGACACACCCCTGGCTCGCTTCCATGCCCTCTGGCCTCTGCCTCGTCCTCACCGGCGCATGGGCACACGGTGCACCGTGGCAGGCCTATAAAGGCCCCTCCGCCGAGCCCTCTCTTCCCCCTGATCTCCCTCTTGTACCCCTAATCGAGCAACCAGAGCCCTCAAAGCCCCTCCAAGACCCTCAGTGCTCGGGATCTAGCCGAGCGCTGCCGTCGCTAGTCACCGGCGTCCACGCAGTGAGAGGCCTCCTCCGGCCCCGTTTTCGCTCGATCTGGAACCACATCAGCCCCCTGACCCTTTTCCCCTCATTTTCCCGTGCGTTTTGCAGCCGGAGGCGTCGACTCCGACCACCTCCCGAGCCCCTCCGCCATGACCACCTCGTCGCCGGTGAAGCCCTGAGCCCGGACGACCATCTCCGCCTCCCCAGGAACGGCGACTCAACGCTAAGTCTGTTCCCGTAGCCAGCTCACCTTGTCGTGCCTTCCTTCGCCGTTGGTGAGCTTGTCGTCCCCTTTGTCCCGAGGTGGGAGATGATGGATGGGACCCCCTGTCATCCCCACACCTCCCTCGCTCCCCTCCCTCTCGCTGACGCTGGGGCCCGCGCTTCAGATTTGAACCTGACCGCGCGCCCGCCCGCTGCTCGGCTGGGCCAGGTTCGGCTGGCCGATTTGGCCCAGGGGCACAGTGGCCCCTTTTATTTTTCATTTCTATGGATTTTGCAAAAAATTCACAGAATTAAATAAAATTCCAAATCCAAATATTCTTCCACCTAAATTCTTGTAATATTATGTGGTATTTAATGATGCCATTTGCAAAACTTTTTGAAAATGTTTCATGTACTGGTTTATTTAAAAACCTATTTTTGAATATTTAAAACCACTGTTAACATCATTTTTACCACTTTTTAAAATTCAAAACTAGAAGCTAGTATTTTTAGTATTCCTAGTTTTCACCCTAGTATTTTGCAAAAGTGGTTTGACATTTTTAGGAGTGATTTATTTTCTCTATTTTTGTTGTGCTCTTATTTTGCCCGTTAATATTGCGATGATAGATTGCATTGTTGACGAGGGAGTTGGACCAGAAGACTTTGAAGGCCACGAGGACTTTGTTGAGCTAGGCAAGCAGTCCCTTGACCATGGTTAAAGAAACCGTTTTTATCGCATGGCATATAACACTTTATTTTGATATGTTGATCATGATGTTGTGGTGACCACCTTTATGGGTTGCCTCCGATGCTTTTACCCATTGATACTTGCATGACATGAATCTACTTTCTATTTAGAGTTGTGCGGGTGGGAAGTAGTTAGGATGCTAAGTAGTTGCTACGCAAGTGGGACAGGATTATGCATGGTGTGTGTCGGGGATATACCCCGCGGTATGACCCGGCCGGAAGTATGACCCGGCCAGGACTTGGCGACTCACTGGAGCCCTGGCCAAACTTGACGATTCATTGGTAACCCGGCAGGAGGTATGAGCCGGCTCATCTTATGGCTGCTCATGCGTCACCTCTTTTATCGGGTCACAGGACGACCAGGCCCATGGCCCAGCGTGCGAGCCGGTGCAAGGCGGCTCATGGACGGGCCTGGATGGGCGACTCACAAGAGAAGGCCCAAGGAGAGAAAGGATTCCTTCACAAAGGAAACAAGACCCGGATTAGGATTCAGGAGAGACTAGTCCTAATCCTACCTCTAGTAGGACTCTACATGTAAACCTACCCCTTCCACTTATATAAGGAGGGGTAGAGCACCCCTAGAGGGACAAGTTAAGACAGACACAAGTCATTAGAGATAGACAGATTAGAGGCTCTCGAGATTAGAGGTAGCAATTAGCACCCTTGTAACCGAGAGATCTTCCTCATCATCAATATAGACACAAAGCAGGACGTAGGCTTTTACCTTCATCGGAGGGGCCGAACCTGGGTAAACTCGCGTCTCTCGATTCCGATCAACCCCTCTCAAGCCGCCACATAGTTGCGATGGCTTCACGACTAAGTCCGTTAACCCGGACATCTTGCCGTGACAAATCCACGACAGTTGGCGCCCACCGTGAGGCCCGCACGATGGTGTTGAGTTTTTGGAGGGAGCTCTCCAGGGATCGGGAAGATTGTAAATTAGTCGGATGAAGAAGGACCGACGCAGAAGGATTACATCGACTTCGAGTCCATCAACTGAGATTGCAAAAAGCAGTCAACCATCAAGATCTCGCCAAAAAAAAAATCTAAGGATCGGCGCGGTTTGCAAAGTCAGAAACTGTTGGTTAGGGTTGCATCTGTGTGCGATCACTACGACCCGTAATCCGCCAAGAGGGACAGTAGACCGATTTCGTTGACAGTAGCAGGCACACCAAGATAACCCGTATCCGAGTCAAACCGGTGCGGGTCGGCGAGATACCATATTACATCACGCAGTATACTACGCGAAAGAAAAAAATTTCAGCCACTTTGTCTGGTCTATAGTGGAGGTAACCCCGCGCCGTCGCACGTGGGTCCAGAAGTTAACACGGTCTGGCAGAGGGTTAATGATCCACGACCCGGAGAAGGAAGTCAAACGGACCAGTCTGGGTTTCGCCCCCGTGACCGCGTTTCGACCATGGCCTGCGCGCCGTTCATCCGCCAAGGCCGCGTCAATCCCCGAGCCCTGTTTCGTATCCGCCACGGACTCTGTTTGATCGCCGTCTCACGTCTGCTGGCGCGCCTCCGTTGCCGAGCCGCCTTCGCCGGCTCGCCTCCGCCGTGGTGGCTCGCCTCCGCCTCCGAGTTGCGGCCTCGTGCCGGCATTCTCTCGCCCGAATCATCCCGCCCGCGCACTGCGCCTTCTGCCTCGCATCTAGCCGGCTTTGCCGCGCCCGCGCCTCACCGTCTCGCGCTGAGCCACCTCGCCGTCTCGCACCGACCCCCCCCCCTTGCACCCGTGCCTTTGCCAGACCGCGCCTGCTGCTGCACCGGATGGCCTCGCCTCTGGGCTTGACCCGCCTCGCGCGCGCCCCTACTTTCACTCCGCCGCGCCAGCCGCCGCTCGAGAGCCGCCGGCTGCAGCCATGCCTCGCCGCCTCGCCCCTCGCCGCGGGTTTGCCCCCGTCGCGCACGTCGCTCCGCCCCGTCAAGACGCCTCCTTGCCTCGCTGAGCCACCCGACCGTCATGGCTCTGACTCCGCGCGCCCTGTGTCCCGCGGCGGCTGCATCCTCGCTCGTTCGCCTCCAACCGGTCAAGCCCCTGCTCCGGCTCACCACGGCCGGTTGCGGTCCGCTCGCCCGCCTCCGCCGTGGCCTTGCTGACCCAGTGCCTACCACGGCCACTAGGCCGTGTGTACTTCACTTCGCCGCGTCGGACCGGCCGCCTCGCGCCTGAGCCGCCATGGCTGTGTTCTGCTTTGAGCCGCCATGCCGCTACGCCTCACCTCCGGCTCGTCGCTTCACACCGGCCGGTTCTCCGCTGCGCTCCTTCGAGCCGGCCTCTGCTACAACTCCTCCTTCGAACCGCCTTCGCCCGCGCCGCCGCGGCCGCACGCCGGCTGCTCCGCCATCTCCACTCAACCGCGCGCCTGCCAGCCGCCATCGCCCTGCGCTGCGATCCGCCTCTGCTTCGCCTCCGCGCCATGGCTCCTTGGCCGCCGCAGCCTTTCCTCCAACACCGAGCCGCCGGCCTGCTGCTCTGCCTTAGCCGCTTCGCCCATGGCCGGCTCTCCACCGCGGATTCTAAACACCGGCTCCGTGCACCGGTCCGGTTGGGGACCGGCGGCTCTCCCTCGCCCGCCTGCGCGCCTCGCCCTTGGAGCCGGCCGGTTGGCCCCGCACGCCTCCACGAGCCCCGACGCCGGCTGCTCCTCCGGCTAGCTCCGGCTGCTTTCCCTTGGCCCGCCTCCTCAAACCAAAGAGCTGTAGCCGGGTACCCAGGTAGCAGTAATAACAAAGAAAAGACGTGGTGGCTGACTGCTAAAAAAACGCGTCATCACCCGACGTGGTCCTTCATCCCCTCAAGTCGCCCCGACGGACTTCTTTGATGCGATGCCGTCATTGCCGAGCCGCCCACGCCAGCGGTCTGCTAGCTTCCCGCGCTTCAGCTGCCCACCGGCTCGTGCCTTCCCTGGTCCGGTGCCGTCTCTGAGCCACCATGGTCGAGTCACCGCCCCCACCGTATCTGGACTCGAGCCTATGCCGCCGAGCCACCCCGGCCCGACGCCGTCTCTGAGCCGCCGAGGCCAGACTGCCGCCTGTCCTCCACGGCGCTCGACTCATCATTACCGTTGCCTCGTCATTACGGCTGGCTTGACATCCCGCACGTATACTAGGTGCTATCCGCCTTATTTCTCTTTCCAGTACATATTAACTCTTCCGAGAACAATTACTCTCGTCTGTGATACCCTTTGTGCAGGACAAAAGTGGTACCATGCCGCGGATACGGAGAGCGTGCTGCTGGCGCCTTTCTGCACCAATGCCCGTCCGCGCCGGCTTACAACGCTCGTGGCCGACTCTCCCGTCCACGCCGGCTGACAACGCCGTGGCTGCCTCTCGCGCCCGCGCCGGCTTACAACGCTCATGGCCGACTCTCCTGTCCAGGCCGGCTGACAACGCCGCGGCTGCCTCTCGTGGCCGCGCCGGCTTACAACGACGCGGCCGTCTCTCGCGACCGCACCGGCTTACAACGTCGCGGCCGTCTCTCGCGACCGCACCGGCTTACAATGCCGCGGCCGTCTGCAAACATCACGGCTGACTTCTACGTCTACATCAACACGCCGGGAGCCGCATACACCAGTACGAGCCGCCCAATGGACGGTTCTGAATCGCTGCCCTGCGGTCCAATCTACATCAACATATCGGTGCAGTGCTCGCCTTTATGAGCCGCCCAACGGACGCGCGCAAGACGCCGCCCGCAGTCTGATCTACATCAGCATATCGGGCAGTGTTTGTCCATACGAGCCACCCAAATGGTCAGGCGCACAAGTCGCCGCCACTGCAGTTTGGTTAACTTCAACAACCAGCCGGAATGAACCGTCGACCGGATTATCGAAACAATTCATACGGGATCGTCTATAACCCGCCACGGTCAACCTCAACCTTCCGTGGAGATTCTCAAAGTCGCCTCTTCGAGTCAACTTAAGACTCGGGGGCTACAGACATAGCGAGACACATTTTGGTCGTTTTCAACGAGAACCCCGGGTCATCGCAAGATTGTGCAAAGGTGGATACTTCTACATGGTCATTTGGGGGCTTCCAACCCATCGGGTTTAGCTTACACACCCTCTTGATCGGCTCTTCAGCCAAAATAGCACCATTGTACGGCGGCTTTCAGGTCGGCGGCTTACAAGTTGGCGGTCCACAAGACGGCGGCCTACGAGTTGGCTGTCCACATGACGGCGGCTTACAAGACGGTGCACAAGTTGATATCAGCGACAAGGTCGTTTGGGGGCTTTCAACCCACCGGGTTAAGCTTCAACCCTCTCGATCAGGCTTTTTAGCCACTGTAAGGCGGGTCGTGGACCCAAAAGTTGACTCCGTCAACAAGGTCAAAAGGGATACTCATGCCCTGCTGCGTCTCTTTCTGGTTCGTTGCGCTCTTCAATCTCCCCTGGAAACCGAGTATTGTTATGAGTTCAGGCAGCGAGTCCACCCAGAAGAACCAGCGTCCGTGTCTCTTTCTGGTTCGTTGCGCTCTTCAAATCTCGCCTGGAAACCGAGTATTGTTATGAGTTCAAGCAATGAGTCCACCCAGCAGAACCGGCAGATGTGTCTTTTTCTGGTTCGTTGCGCTCTTATCAGTTAATCTCGCCTAGAGACCCTGAGCCGCTCAAAGGAGTTGACGGTCACTCTCGTTAGAGACCCTGCACTGGTATGAGTTCAAGCATCGATTGCAGCCAGGAAGAACCATCATATGAGTTTTTGAAAACAAAGGAGGAAAAGCAAGAACATCATACATTGCATCATACATTACATCCTACATTACATCATGCATGAATAAATTCAGGCTAACCTGGGGGCTAATGTCGGGGATATACCCCGCGGTATGACCCAGCCGGAAGTATGACCCGGCCAGGACTTGGCGACTCACTGGAGCCCTGGCCAAACTTGACGATTCATTGGTAACCCGGCAGGAGGTATGACCCGGCTCATCTTATGGCGGCTCATGCGTCACCTCTTTTACCGGGTCACAGGACGACCAGGCCCATGGCCCAGCGTGCGAGCCGGTGCAAGGCGGCTCATGGACGGGCCTGGATGGGCAGCTCACAAGAGAAGGCCCAAGGAGAGAAAGGATTCCTTCACAAAGGAAACAAGACCCGGATTAGGATTCAGGAGAGACTAGTCCTAATCCTACCTCTAGTAGGACTCTACATGTAAACCTACCTCTTCCACTTATATAAGGAGGGGTAGAGCACCCCTAGAGGGACAAGTTAAGACAGACACAAGTCATTAGAGATAGACAGATTAGACGCTCTCGAGATTAGAGGTAGCAATTAGCACCCTTGTAACCGAGAGATCTTCCTCATCATGAATATAGACACAAAGCAGGACGTAGGCTTTTACCTCCACCGGAGGGGCCGAACCTGGGTATACTCGCGTCTCTCAATTCCGATCAACCCCTCTCAAGCCGCCACATAGTTGCGATGGCTTCACACCTAAGTCCGTTAACCCGGACATCTTGCCGTGAAAAATCCACGACAGTGTGGGAAGCAAAGTGATTTCAAAGACTTTTCGAAAACCCCTTCTAGTGCCACTAATGCCCGAGGGAGATGATGAGCTAGGTAACCACTTGAGAAAGAAGTGGTGTACAGGAGCAAGTTGTGTGTGTGTGTGTTTTCGAAAACGGATTAGATTTAAGATTTGTCGACCGTTCCCAACCTTACATGTACAACCATGATACCCCTTATGGGACGGGGCTTTGTTGATT
This sequence comes from Elymus sibiricus, assembly GCA_039707655.1. Classification (NCBI taxonomy): domain Eukaryota; kingdom Viridiplantae; phylum Streptophyta; class Magnoliopsida; order Poales; family Poaceae; genus Elymus; species Elymus sibiricus. The sequence goes on from CM077673.1 coordinate 242,384,211, forward strand.
ACCTTGGTCGGTTCTAGCAGAGAGCCCGCATTACTAGTGGGGGGAGTGACGTGGTGACTCTCGAGACGGGGTCATGCCGGAAAGGACGATCATGGGCTGTTTTTATCGACACCGGGCACACCATTGCGTGCCCTCGTGGATGATACTTGTGATGTACATCATGAGGGATGCCACCAACGAGTGGACTCTTTGTTAGTATCGTCAGGGGAAAGGCATTGTTCGGGTGCTTACCTCGGGTATGTAATATAACGCGAGTCGTGGATGACACGGAAGTTTTCCAAGTCTTGTGGGTAAAGTGTGCATCCTCTGCAGAGTGTAAATCTATTCGAATAGCCGTGTCCACAATCAAGGATAGTTGGGTGGTGCTGCTTAAACTACGTCCGATGTTTTCACAAACTTGGCGTGAATGTGTGGGGTAGGAATACTTGAGTTAAGTCGGATGACTTGACATGATGATTGAACATGAGATGTTCAAACCTTGTTTATATTGATATCTGTAACCTGTTCATACAGATACTTATATTCTCATGATGCATGCTCTTACAAGCTGATTGATCATGTCATTGCACTCAAAAATTATCTTTCCGCAACTTACCTAATTAGTGCTATATCATGCATTGTTATACCTTGTTCCAAAACATGGGTTGCTTGTGAGTACATTCAATGTACTCATTGGCTTGCCACTGGTTATTTAATTGGCCAGGCATGGAAGAGCAGGAATATGGTGAAGAATTCGTTGGTGACGAGAATGCGAACTAGGATGCTTCGCAGTCAGAATGCCTGTAGGGTTAAGGCAGATGGCATGGGTTCACGCTTTCGTTCAAGATTTCAGCTGCTAGTTATGTCTTGTGCTTGTCCTTTATGGCCCTATCTATGTAAGACTTAAGCTTCAAAAAAAATATGTAAGACTTGACCTTGATGGTCTTTATTTGTGTAAGACGATATGTATGGATGTAAGACTCTTGTTATTCATCTTATGTGTGTTCAGTGAGCATAGATCTCTGGGATCACCGTACACGTGCATTTAGTGACCACGACTTATGAGTCGGGGTCCCCACAAAGTATCTTACCCATATTTGTTGATTCGACACAAGGGGAGAGAAATAAAATTTATTGGTCTTGGCAGTTGAGTTGTCAATTCAACCACACCAGGTTATCCCTCTGTAGCAAAAGTTTTAGTAGCACAACAAAATAGTGGTAGTAATGGTAAAGGCAACAACAACAGTTTTATAGTGATTGTAACAGTAGCAGCAGCAATAGTAACTTAGCAAGATTTAGTATATGAAAAGCGTAGGCCATGGATCGGTGATGGATAATGATTTAGATGACATCAATCATGTAATAGTTACATACTAGAGCGACACAGAACTAGCTCCAATTCATCAATGTAATGTAGGCATGTATTCCGTATATAGTCATACATGCTTATAATAAGAACTTGCATGTCATCTTTTGTCCTACCCTCCCGTGGCAGCGGGCTCCATATGGAAATCTAAAGGATATTAAGGCCTCCTTTTAATAGAGAACCGAAACAAAGCATTAACACCTGGTGAATACATGAACTCCTCAAACTACGGCAATCACCGGAAAGAATCCCAATTATTGTCACCTTGGGGTATGCGGATCATGACACGTAATAGGTGCATACAACTTGCAAGATAAGATCTAAAACACTCTCATATTCATGAAAACATAATAGGTTTAAATCAGAAATCATGGCACTCGGGCCCTAGTGTCAAACATTGAGCATATCAAAGTCATAGCAACATCAATCTCAGAACATAGTGGATACTAGGGATCAAGCCCTATCAAAATAACTCGATTACATGATCAATCTCATGCAATCCCATCATCGTCCAGCAGGCCTACAAAGGAATTACTCACTCCTGGTGGTGAGCATCATGCGGGTGTTCATGAAGAAGGGTTGGTGATGACGATGGCGGCGAATCCCCCCTCTCTGGAGCCCCAAACAGATTCCAGATCAGCCCTCCCGAGGAAGAATAGGAGGTGGCAGCGGCTCTGTCTCGTGGAACACGATGAAAACTTCTCTCATATTTTTTCTCCGTAATTGTGAATTTATCGGACTGGAATTAGGGTCGGAGGAGCCACGAGGTGGCCTCAAGCCATCAAGGCGCACCCAGGGGGTGGGCACGCCCTGTTGGCTGGGCACCAATAGGTGGCCCCACTCTGGTGGGTCTTTGCTCCATAAATCTTCATATTTTCCAGAAAAATCCGCAAAAAGTTCCATCCAATTTCGAGAACTTTTATTTCTGCACAAAAACAACACCATAACAGTTCTGCTGAAAACAGCGCCAGTCGGGGTTAGTTTCATTCAAATCATGCAAATAAGAGTCCAAAACAAGAGCAAAAGTGTTTGGAAAAGTAGATACGTTCGAGATGTATCAACTCCCCCAAGCTTAAACATTGCTTGTCAATGTGATAAAGAAAACTTTTACAAACTCTTTTGTTCTCGTTGCTATATATATGCTTAGCTAGTGTTTATGTTTTCAGAATAAATCATAAATAACCACATCGATGATAACACTTAGCTATTATATTTCCTCATGGCAATAACATAACCAAATAGCGAGCAATAATGAGATATCTCACATGCCAACTATTTCTCAAAAAATGATGATATAATATGATGATATGGTATCTCACTAGCCCTTTGTGAGACCACAAAATATAAATGATGAGCACCTCTGATACGTCTCCAACGTATCTATAATTTTTGCTTGTTCCATGCTGTTATATTATCATTCTTGGATGCTTTACAATCATTTTATAACAACTTTATATCATTTTTTGGGACTAACCTATTGACATAGTGTCGAAGTGCCAGTTGTTATTTTTGCTTGTTTTTTTGCTTCGCAGAAAATCAATAACAAACGAAGTCCAATCGCGACGAAACTTTTTGGAGATTTTTTCTGGACCAGAAGACACCCAGTGGGCCAAAGAGGTGGGCCGTGGAGACCACAACCCACCAGGGCGCGCCAGGGGGGCCCGGTGCGCCTTGATGGGTTGTGCCCTCCTCGGCCCCCTTCCGCACCGCCTCTGATGCCTATAAATTCCCAAATATTCCAAAACACCCAAGGGGAGTCGACGAAACACAATTCCAGCCGCCGCAAGTTCCAGAACCTCGAGATCCAATCTAAACACCATCACGGAGGGGTTCATCTTCCTCATAGGTGCCTCTCCGATGATGCGTGAGTAGTCCACCATAGACCTACGGGTCTGTAGGCAGTAGCAAGATGGCTTCCTTTCTTTCTCTCTTATGATTCTCAATACAATGGTCTCTTGGAGATCTATTTGATGTAAACTTTTGCGGTGTGTTTGTTGGGATCCGATGAATTTTGAGTTCATGATCAGTTTCTATCCATGAATATTATTTGAGTCTCCTTTGATCTCTTATATGCATGATTACTTATAGCCTCGTATTTCTTTTCCGAATCTTTGGTTTAGTTAGGCCGACTAGATCAATTTTTCTTGCCATGGGAAGAGGTGCTTTGTGATGGGTTCGATCTTGCGGTGTTCTTTCCTAGTGACAGAAGGGGCAGCAAGAAATGCATGTATCATTGCTATTAAGGATAACAAGATGGGGTCTATTCTACATGAATAGATCTTGTCTACATCATGTCATCATTCTTATTGCATTACTCCGGTTTTCCATGAACTTAATACACTAGATGCATGCTGGATAGTGGTCGATGTGTGGAGTAATAGAGGTAGATGCAGGCAGGAGTCGGTCTATCTATCTTGGACGTGATGCCTATATAATGATCATCGCCTTGGATATCGTCATGACTATTCGATTTTCTATCAATTGCCCAACAGTAATTTGTTCACCCACCGTGCGCTATACTCATGAGAGAAGCCACTAGTGAACCCTACGGCCCCCGGGTCTACTTTTCCATCATATTGCTTTCCGATCTATCTTTTTGCACTCTTTGTTTTCAGATCTACAAAACCAAAAACCCAAAAATATATTGCTGCATATTTACTCTTTTTATTTGTGTTCTTGAGAGATCTATCTCTCCTATCTATCACTACCTAATCTATCTTATTACCATAGAGAGATTGACAACCTCTCTTTCGCGTCGGGTTGCAAGTATTTGTTGTTTGTGTGCAGGTGCTGCTTATTGGGTGGTGGTGATCCTCCTACGATAACCTTGGTTTCATAACTGAGGGAAATACTTACCGTCGCTATGCTGCATCATCCCTTCCTCTTTGGGGAAATACTGACGCAGTCTCAAGCCACGTCAATCTTTGAGGTCCAAGCAACGACTAAACATTGTAATTCAGGGTAGAAGAGATCCAGTCATGCTCACATCCAACATTAACTAGACTCAATGCATAAAAATGACAATAGTGCTCTCCGGTCTGGTGCTTTAGCAAGAAGATGATGACTCAAGAATAAAAGTAAAAGAATATAAAAGTAAATAGAAGGGACCTTCGTAGAGGGAAGCATTGATTTACAGAGGTGCCCGAGCTCAAGGTTTAAAGCATAGATGAAATTGTAATTGTGGGTGGCGTGCTTTTCCTGTCAATGTCACGACTGAGTTTCTAGTATCTTCCATGCTAAACACATTATTGGCGGTTCCCAAGTGGAATTGTAAAGTTTACTCCCATCCACCATACATACACAAACCATGGATGACTGAATCCACGGGTGCCTGCCAACATACCAACTGTCCCATGAGTTTTGTTTAATTTATTTTTGATCATGCAGGACTAGGCATCCTTTTTACTAGCCTCTCTTGTGCAATGATAGGCGAATAAACGCCCACCTAGAATAACCCACTTAGCATGGAAGATATTGACTGCCCCGTCGCTCCATGAGTGGTACAAGCACAAAATAGATGTTTATTTGAATGTTTAGAGGTGGCACATGCAAATTTAGTTGGAACGGCAGGGAAATACAGTATATAGGTAGATATCGTGGACTCATGTGGAAAACCTTGGGTTTTAAGGATTTTGGATGCACAAGCAACACTCCCGCTTAGTACCTTGGGTTACTAAGCAGCATTCCGGCTTAGTACAGGTCAAGGCTACCAATAGATTGAGAAGCGACCAGCTAGAGAGCGAAAACGGTCATAATCATGCATTGCAAATAGTTAACATTAAACATTAGCATGAGTAGGATATAAACACTCTGAACATAAATATCATGAAGGCTACATTGGATTTGAATCAACTACATGTTTGCACATGTGCCAACTCAAGCCGCTCGAATTACTTAGAGGAGGATACCATACTACCATACCACATCACAACCATTTTAATGCATGTTGACACATAAGATAAATCATTATTCACTACTAGATATTTAAGCATGGTATGAGCAACTATAATCTCTAATTTTCATCATAAACATGTTTACTCATAATATGCCGAATCAAGATCGAACAAGCTAAACATATTACAAAAACAGAAAACAAGAAGAGTTCATACCAGCTTCCTTTACCACGACCACTTCATCAAATATCATCATTATTGCCTTTCACTTGCACGACCAAACGATGTGATAATAATAATAGTGCAAGTGTGTCATGGACTAAGCTGGAATCTGCACAACAATTTATAAAAGGAGAAGACAAGGTAATATTGGCTCTTCGTTAGATCAACATTAATGCATATGAGAGCCACTCAACATTTTCATCGTGGTATTCTCCTTTCACTGACTCAATCAAAAAGAAAAAAATTCAGAGAAACACATTAAAATGTTTTTTTGAGTTTTTGGTTTTCTCAAAGAAAGCAAATAAAGAAAGGGCAAACAAGAACGAGAAAAACTATTTACACGGGAAAGATCCCTACATGCAAAGGAAATCTTTTTGGGTTTTCTTTTAATACTACGAACTAATTAAACAAGAAAGTAAAACCGAAAAGAAGAGAGAAATATTTTTGGGTTTTCAAAGTTTTTTCAAACACACAAGAAGAAAACAAGAAAATAAAACTAACATGGATATACAATGAAAGATGATAAACACCGGTAATTGAAATGAAGTGTGTGAACATGAATGTAATGTCGGTGAGAAATACGTACGCCCCAAGATTAGGCTTTTAGCCTAGCTTGGTGATCACCATCCGAAGTGGCCATCAGGTCCAGGGAAGTAATTAGGCTGAGGCACCTGGGCGTCCCAAGCCTTGGCAGCGGCCTCCACCTCAGCCAACTCGTTCCGGTAAGCGATTATATTTGATGGCATGACAACATATCCGTGTCTGGCATGATAGTTAAACAAAGAAGGTGTAGGCAATGCAATAACATCGTGAGTCTTTTCGTTGTATACTATGTTATAACGGATGTGGTGCGGAGGCTCAGGTTCATCAATAAACTGGTGTTCTAACATAGACGGGTGATCCAGATAAACTTTAGGCAACAAGTAATCAGTTGGGCGTATGTTGATATTAAAGTGCTTTGATAAGAGAGTGGCATAAATACCACCATGGACCTTTCCCCTAGTCCGATTACCATGCAAGCGACGTGCAACAATAGGTCCTAAGCTGTATGTGTTATCACCATATAGTGCGTGGCGCAAAATAGAGGGTGGGGACACTGAGACCGCCACCCTGCTCCATAGCAATTAAACACTTCCTATAAATAAAGCAAACTAGTGCACAACAAGAAAATGCAAGCTAGTAGCTCGGGCGTTCGATACGCCCCTAGTCTCCCCCACGATTAAAGTAAGGAGGAAGTCCTCGAACTCCTCCTGTTTAGGCTCACGTATTCCCCCATTAGAGGGAATCAAGCATATTTCGTAGAACCTGGTGAATGGTATTTCAAAATGTTTCGTGTATAAATCAAAGCGCACCATGGGGAAATCAAGCCTATGAAGAAAATTGAAATGTTGCACAAAGGAATTCGTGAGGAGATAGTATTGATCACACTCATCTGCGAGGAAGTTGGTTAGCCTAACATTTGTAATGAATTGCATGAACTCTTGGTAGAAGCCCGCTTTTGGTCATGAAAGGTGTATGTGGCCATTCGCACGGCCTAACCTCCGTGTTGCGAGGGAGGTGGATGTCTTGGTCCTGGACACTCCCGACAAATCCCTTGGGACTCCGGCTCAAAGAACTCTTGCTAAAGAGGTTCATTTTCCTATGAACAAATTTCTAAAAAATTTGGGCCACAAAATTATGTCAATAAAATAGATGCCTAGAGGCCATATCAAGCATTCATACTTCTTGGAACTCAAGGAATTCAACATGCAAGCACATTTTCAGTAGCACCAAGTGTAGAAAAATATGCAAAATGTAGACCACTAAAGAAAATAATAATTGGAGGAATGGGAGAGTCACATATGAAGGAGCAATCCGTCAACACATTTTCGGAAATGGAGTTCCGAGGAAATGGAGCACGAGAGAGAGAGAGCAACCAAGAATTTTTTTCTAGAGGAAGGAGTGGGCCGAATTGATAAGTGAGACGGTGCCTGTGGGCCCCCCAAGTCATCAGGGCATGCTCAGGGGGGGTGGGCACGCCCTGTTGGCTTGGCACCAACAGGCGCACCCCCCTGAGGTGTTTTCTGCTCCAATTTTTTTAAATATTCTAGAAAAATTCCTGTAAAAATTTTGTGGCATTCCGAGACTTTTTATTTTGGGTAATTTTTATTGCACGGGTAATTTCAGAAAACAGGATAACCATGGCATTTTATTTTAGGGTTTTCTATTCTTTTGCCTATGAGTCCTTAGTTATACTCATTCATCTCAACTCTCTTAACTTTTGCTCACTTTTCCCTACTCCTTAGTCCGAAACCATCAGAAATGGTAACAACGGAGGATGCCGTCGGGTCAATGGTTTGACCGTTAACTTTGACAAGTGGGGCCGTGCTGGACTGTGTCGCCCGTTGGACCTGCCAAGTGGGGCCGCGTTGGACGGTGGTGTTGGTTGGACCATTGTGCCATGGTTTCGTTGGACTATTGGGCCGTTGCATGAAACGCCCGCGTGCATGCGCTGACGCACGCCGCCACGATAAGCCTGCTATGCATGCGCGACATGATCCAACTAGCTTGCCTGCATGCGTCGTTGCGCGCCGCTACGATGCCCCACTGATGCAGCGTTCGTGTGAGCCGCCACGGACACAGCGACGGTCGCTGCCACTAGTTCGTCTCTTCTCGCACACGTCTCCTTGATTGATTCACAGTTCACATCATTTCAACCTTTGACCTCCGCATCATCAATTCAGCGTGGCAATTAAAGTCTAGGGCATACCGATAGACGCACAACGTTTGAACATAGCAACATGCGGCCGATGCCCACCCTTATTTGCACCACCCACCCGTCCACCTATTCTCCACACTTCCATTTGCGCCGCTCCCCTTCTCTTCTTCACCCAAATCCAGAGCACTCTCCAAGCTAGGTGAAGATGGAGTACTACGGCCCCACCTTCCGAATGCCACCACTTAGGCCGGAGAGGCGGTACCCTGCCGGCGTCGTCATGCAGAAAACGCTCCGCGTGTGGACGATCTCACACTGAAGGACTGGCTGGGATTTGGCCGAGTGGTTCCTCCATGCGGGCTTCGCCCACCTCCCGGCGGTCTCGCCGATCATGTTCCGATTGGAGGAACTGCATCCAAACTCCAGCTCTCTGCCGTCAGGGCTCATCGCCACCTTCAGCAATAGGTTTGATGCGTTCCACCTGCTCGAGAAGGTGTTTTGGTGAGGGTGCGAGCTCATCGCATTGACAACCTACAACATCTTCACGGATGTGGATAGAATCTTCTCCAACCGCAACGTCATCCACAACCTCCCCTACCTCCTCGGCGAGAACGATAGGGAGACGGAGGAGTGAAGAGGAGGCGCGTGTAACAGCCCGAGACCGACGCTCCAGAAGATTCCCCTTTTATTCCGTTGTCATCGTGAGATTCGTTTGGTTGTCGCATTCATCATCGCATCATTCGCATCATTTGCATAGCATCGTCACTCGTTTTTGAAAACTTGCATCCGATCGTAGTTGCCTGTTCTCTCCGTTCATGTCATCGACCGTTTCGAGGCCAACCACACACGCACGCGCCCGCGGCATCAAAAAAATATCGTTTTAAAAGTGCGCGAAAAATATTCTCCGATTGGGTCGAAAGTTGGCATGCGGCCTTGTTATGTTGTAGGTAGACCGCCTGCTAAATTTCATCGCAATCGGAGGTCATTTGATGCCCCAACGTTCAACCCTAGCGGCATCGTCATCGGTTTATTATCGGACGTTGCGGTGTTTTAAAATCGGTGCCGGGCCACAAAAGATCTCTCTCTTCCCTTAGCCCAAGCCCATCTCCACAGCCAGCCCACCTAAAGCTACCATAACCCACCTCTCCGATCGGACCATCCGATCGCGATCGGAGGGTTGAAAACACCCCAAAAAAACCCTCTCCTAACACCCCTGCCTATAAATAGACACCCTCATCTGCCATTTTGGGAATCCTAGCCTACCCAAACCCTTCCCCTACCCGCAGCAGCCGCCACCTCGCCTCAAATTCCACGCCGGCCAGCACCTACCCGCCACTTGTCACCGCAAAACCCACCTGAGCCGCCGCCCAGCCGCCGCGCCGCCCCTCCTGGCCACTCCCACAAAGCCACCTGGCCCCTCTCTCTCCTCCCCCAGCCACGAGCCACCAGCCCCGCCGCCCCGGCCCTGCAAGCCCATCGTGGGCCCGCCCCAGGCCCGAAGCGGGCCGAGCCGCGCCCCGCCCGCGTGCGCCGCCGCTCCTGCACCCGACCACCCCGTAGTGGATCCCTGCCGCCGCTCGCCGGAGCCCCTCACGCCAGCCACCGCCGCCGGAGAGATGAATTATATATGGAAATTGGTCTAAAAATTGTGCTCTACTTCATGGTTGCATTTTCATGCATGATAGGATTCATCTACTTGCTGTTACTTGTGTTGCAAAAGAGCATCTCATGGTAGTCTTCAAAACTATAATTTGTTAACGAAGAGTTCCGTTTTGCGAGGCTCATGTTAAGCAATCCATGACCCATATGAACATGTGTCAATGGTATGTTTTGTAGTGTGTCATGTCTTCTTGCTGTTACTGTCCTTGTCATGCTCATAGAGGGTTGTTATGCTACTGTTATTGCCATGTCAACATGCCTAGTCAAACTGTTGTTTTGGGAGATAGTTAAAATTTCACCAAGTCTGAAACTGTTTTGTTGTCATGTTGACATGTGATTTGCTAGTGATCTAGGACTCTTTTGGTGTTGCCACAATGGAGTCTTTTTTTAAGCATGTTGTTGTATATCAGGTTGTGTCTTTTGATGCCATGTATAGGATTTGCATCATAGCTATATTCATTGTCCAACATGTCAATCTGTTAAAAACTGTTGCACATGTCTAGTCTAATTTTCACTAAGTCTGAGAATCTGTTTTCTTCAAAATGCCATGTTGTGTTGATGCTAGCCCCATGCTTAGTTTGTGCATATTAGTATCTTGGAGCTTGTTGTTTTCATGTGTGCAATATGCTATGTTGCTGTTTTGGGCAGATTTAAATAAAATCTTGCATTGGTGATTGTGGTTGAACCGTAGCTCCGTTTTGGGCATGCCATATATGAATCTTGCCTAAAATTGCATGTAGTATCATATTATCATGTTGCATCCAGGTTTTGAAGTGCTTGTGATTGTCATTTTCATGCATTTTTGCATTCATGACATGTGCATCTTGTGTTGGTCATATCTTCTAGGCCGTAGCTCCGTTTCGTATGATCCATATATGTAAATCGACTAGAATGACGTGTTGAATCACGTGGAGTACTTCATTTTGCTGTTTAACAAATATAAAATGAGATTAGGACAGATCTGGACACTTTCCAAAATTTGCATATGAGGTCGCTTCGGAAATACTATAAGTTGTTTCCGACCTCATTTAAGATGCCTAGATAGTGTAGTTTCATTATGCTTCACCTATTGCCATGTTTAAAAACATTTAATATTGTCGTGTACCTAACGAGAGTGAATGAAATAATTCGAAAGTGGAGTTTCGTCAATATGTACTCGTTGCATATTGAGCTTCACTTAATGTGTAGTATTTGTTTGTTGTGATTGCCATGCCTTGCATAATTAAACCGGACATGCATCATGTTTGTTTGCCCATCATGTCATGCACATGTTGTGGTGTTGATCATGTGTTGATTGTTTTTTCCGGATTGCTTCTTCTCGATAGAGTTCCGAAAGCGTTCGGAGTGTGAGGATTCGTTCGACTTCGTCGGCTCGTCTTCTTCATGTATTCGTTCTTCTTCCAAGCGGGATCTTAGGCAAGATGATCATTTCCCTGGATACCATTACTATCATTGCCATGCTAGATGTCTCATTTTCTATCGGTTGTCTCTCTACCTACCACTTGTATGTCAAGCCTCCCAAATGCCATGTTAAGCCTCTAACCCTCCACATCCCAGCAAACCACTGTTTGGCTATGTTACCGCTTGCTCAGTCCTTCTTATAGCGTTTCTAGTTGCAGGTGCAAGCTCTTTCCATGTGCAACATGGATATTTTTTTATATCACAATATTATTGCTATTTAATTTAATGCACATATATACTTGGTAAAAGGTGGAAGGCTTGGCCATTTGCTCGGTGTTTTGTTCCACTTTTGCCGCCCTAGTTACTTGTGTACCGGTGTTATGTTCCATATTTTGCGCTCCTAACATGCTCGGGGTTGTTATGGGGACCCCCTTGAACATTCGTTTTGGATTAAAACTTGTTTGGCAAGACCCAACTTTGGTACTACATTTGCCTAATAACTAATAAACCTGCATAGGGAGTCATTAACCCGAGGATCTTTAATCAACAACCCAGGCCAGTGCTCCTCATGAGTGTTGGTCCAACCTAGAGCCACTTGCGGGGCCACCTCGGGGCAACTCGAGGGATGTCTATCAGGCCACTGTACGTAGTGCTCATCCAGTTGTGTCTTGAGAACGAGATACGCGGTCCTATCGGGTTTGTCGACATGTCGGGCGGTCTTGCTGGACTTGTTTTACCTTTCTCGAATGTCTTGCGCGAGGAATTCCGAATACTGTGGGCTATCTCGAGGTTGAGGTTTTCCTTCGGAATTTCCTAGGAGATCACGGGATTCGTGGTCGACGTTATTCCCACCGCGTGTGGTTAGTTTGTGATGGATGAGTTGGAGCACCCATGCAGGGTTAAATCTTTCGGAAAGCCGTGCCCGCGGTTATGTGGCAACTTGGAAACTTTGTTTAACACCCGGTCATAGAAAACTTGAAGTAAACTCTAATAAAAATACACCAACCGTTTGCATAACCGTGACTGTCTCTTCTCGGAATTTCTGAACCGAGAGAGAACATAGTGGGGTTGTGTTAGACCGTAGATAGGTGTTCCGGATCACTTAGTGATCATACTAGATCATGTCCGTTTATACGACAATCACCCCCCCCCCTTTATTCTTGTACTCGTAAGTTAGCCACTCAAATAAATGCTTAGTGCTTGCTGCAGCGTCACCACTTAACCATACCTCACCCATTAAGCTTTAATAGTCTTGATACCCTTGGAAATGAAATTGCTGGGTCCCTGTGGCTCACAGATTACTACAACAACAGTTGCAGGTACAGGTAATGCGATGCATTGACGTAAGACCGATGCTTGTTTGATTTGGAGTTCTTCTTCTTCTTCATCGATCTAGGATGGGTTCCAGGCCGGCAGCCTGGGATAGCAAGGATGGATGTCATTTTATCGTTTGTTTTCGTCCGTAGTCGGACCCTGCTCTTCTGTATGATGTTTGGATATGTTGTTGTATTGATGCGATATTGATGTAGCTTTGTGGCGAGTGTAAGCCAATTCCATATACTCATCTCTTCTTTACATGTACTTGTAATGATATCCATTCTTGCGAAACGACGAGATGCGCTTCTATCCCTGTCGAGGCCCTCGAGCCAAAATGAGGATAGGATCGCATCTTGGGCGTTACAAGTTGGTATCAGAGCCTTTACCGACCTAGGAGCCCCCTTGATTGATCGAACTTGGCCGAGTCGAGTCTAGTGAAAATTATTTTGAGTCTAGTTATATATAGGAGAGTAGGATTCTTTTTACTCCTCTTCTATGCTTTGGTGAGGAATTACGACTTAGGAATTTTAATTCGTCCCCTCTTCTCACTCAAAATTTTTTTTAGGGTCACGCGGGTATTTTGGAACCTCTATGATGTCGATGTGACCAGAACTCTGTTCTTGGTGCCTCCCGTACGTATGGATTGGACCCGGGGAGTTGAGCTCCAAGGGGTTCTTGACACATTGCTATCGTTCAGTTTCCTTAGTATCTAAGGATGCGGATGTTCGAAATTGCTTCAATACTATTCGTGGTGCGAAGAGTGTGGCCGCACCCAGTACTGGGGAGCGGGATCACATGTACTGCCATCTTTAGTATCATGGTGATTACGAGGATCTGAGGTAGATGAGTTTCCGAGACCTTCGGTTGTGTGTTGAGGGATGTGATACACTAGAGAGTAGTATTATTGCTAGGAGTTGAGTGATGGATAAAAACTTCGTGTATCTGTGTACCCGATTGCATAACCAAGATTTCGGAAGTTCTTAGGTGGGAAGTCAAGTAGTTACCTAGGATCATCCTTCCAGCAAATGCAAATGGGTTATGCAATTGTTTCCGGCTTAATCCTCAAGCCCCGTCTTTTGTTTTGTTGGAGTATGATAATTCGAGTTGCTTCGATGTCAAGTGGTGATTTCATATCTTTCCTAACCGGTGTGTTCTCATCAAGATAATTCAATCCTCTCCAATATTTGCAAGATCAATCCTCATATTTCTTCCGGAGTTCGTCTCATCTGTCTCAAGTTGTCTTTGTTTTTCCCACCCTCCCGCCCTTTTCTTCAATGAGTAATTCTCATCCAAGTGCCTTTTCTATTCATGTGATGCTTCCGCTATCTTCTATTCCGTGATGTGTCCGGTGATTCATTGTGAAGATTCTCAGGAGTTTCAAGTTAGTAGTTTTTCATTCTCGTTTTCTTCTCCGGTGGATTCAATTCAAGCTTTCGGTGCTCATCATATCCTTTTCATTCTCTAAATGCTTTCCCATGTTGGAAGTCCTTATCCAAGCCTCTCTTGTTTATCCATCTCTCTATTCTATCCGGAGTCAGAAGATATCTCAGAAAATTCATGTTTTTATTCAATCCTTCAAATTATTTCGAGGTTCTCACCTCATCAAGTTTTCATTTGTACCGGTGCAATCTCTCTTCCTAATCAATGATTTCTACAATGTTTCCTTCAGTGGTCCCATAACCCACAGGTTTTTCCCATGATCTTACCTGGCTCTTTTAATCTTTTCCGGAGATCTCAAGTACCTTGCAAATGTGACGTAAGAATGGATTCCATCAGTCATATGCCTTATCTAAGATAGCTTCAAATTATTTTTATCATTGGCTCAACCTTTCCTTATTCATTGTTCCGGAGTGTCTTAGTAATTCTTGGTGGTGTTTCTCGTCATCATTCTCAGCATTGAAGACCAAAGGAGAGTTTCTCCTAAATCTTGTTCCATTCTCGGAGATTCATGGTTTCACCTTCGTGCTATCCTCTTAAATTGTTTCGATCATGAGCAATTCCATCCATATCTATCCGGAGCATTTGAGTGTTGTTTTCATTTCTCGATCCTCCGAAGGCCATCATTTCAGAAGATTTCTTCGTTCTTAGCTTTCAGCTTCATTCTCCAATTCTTCTCAATTGTTGTCTCTTCGTTCGTATCTCAATTATTCCGGTGCCTTGCTCAACTTTCTATTAGGAAAATCTTGATCTCTTCATTCTCATGTATTCCCATTTGTTTCAATTCTCACTGGTGGTTCGTTCAAGACTTCTTCAAGTTTGTGCTCATATTTGTCTTCAATCTTATCAAGAAGAATAAGTGCTATGCTAAATCCATTGCTTGTCATCAATTCAACTTGATGAAGGATAAGCATAACATAATTCTTATTCTTGTTTCCTTGAGATGATTTCAATCCTTCTTCCGGAGATGTTCAGCTTATCAAATTCTCAATTCTAAGTTGTTTATCTTTTCTTTCCCAGAGTTCAAGTTTGCTCAAGTATCTCGAAGCTTCATCTAAGCCATTGCAAGGCTTCAACTCTTGTTCTTTTCAATCTTCATTTGTTTTCTATTATCATTTTCTACCCGGAGTTCTTCATGGAGGCTCTACATAGTGGTTCATCAAAGATTTCTTTCATTCTCAAAGTGTTCTTCAAGATTCCTCTGGTAGTTTCTCAAGTATCCTTTATCTTGCATTTCAAGTGTGATTCTTTCTCTCTATCTTCGAGATGGTATTATAGCATTCTTGATTCATGAGGAGTCTCGAAGAGAATTATAAAAAGTGAGATAATTAAATCCATCATTCCTTTCTTAGAGTTATCTTGGATTGGATTCCACCTAAAGCACTTCCTAAAGATTGTTGCTATCATGGTGTTTATCAATGATCCAAGCTCTCAATGTATCCTTGACGTGGCTTGGACTACGTCGGTATTTCCCCAAAGAGGAAGGGATGATGCAGCAGAGCGACAGTAAGTATTTCCCTCAGTTATGAAACCAAGGTTATCAAACCAGTAGGAGGATTACCACCACCCAATAAGCAGCACCTGCACACAAACAACAAATACTTGCAACCCGACGCGAAAGAGAGGTTGTCAATCTCTCTACGGTAAATAGATAGATTAGGTAGTGATAGATAGTAGAGATAGATCTCTCAAGAACTCAAATAAAAAGAGTAAATATGCAGCAAGATATTTTTGGGTTTTTGGTTTTGTAGATCTGAAAACAAAGATTGCAAAAAACGTAGATCAGAAAGCTATATGATAGGAAAAGTAGACCCGGGGGCCATAGGGTTCACTAGTGGCTTCTCTCATGAGTATAGCGCACGGTGGGTGAACAAATTACTGTTGGGCAATTGATAGAAAATCGAATAGTCATGACGATATCCAAGGCGATGATCATTATATAGGCATCACGTCCAAGATAGGTAAACCGACTCCTGCCTGCATCTACCTCTATTACTCCACACATCGACCGCTATCCAGCGTGCATCGAGTGTATTAAGTTCATGGAAAAATGGAGTAATGCAATAAGAATGATGACATGATGTAGACAAGATCTATTCATGTAGGAATATACCCCATCTTGTTATCCTTAATAGCAACGATACATGCGTGTCTTGCTGCCCCTTCTGTCACTGGGAAAGAACACCGCAAGATCGAACCCATCACAAAGCACCTCTTCCCATGGCAAGAAAAATCGATCTAGTCGGCCTAACTAAACCAAAGATTCGAAGAAGAAATATGAGGCTATAAGTAATCATGCATATAAGAGATCAAAGAAGACTCAAATAATATTCATGGATAGAAACTGATCATGAACTCAAAATTCATCGGATCCCAACAAACACACCGCAAAAGTTTACATCAAATAGATCTCCAAGAGACCATTGTATTGAGAATCATAAGAGAGAGAGAAGAAGCCATCTAGCTACTGCCTACGGACCCATAGGTCTATGGTGGACTACTCACGCATCATCGGAGAGGCACCTATGAGGAAGATGAACCCCTCCATGATGGTGTTTAGATTGGATCTTGCGGTTCTGGAACTTGCGGTGGCTGGAATTGTGTTTCGTCGACTCCCCTAGGGTTTTTGGATTTCCAGGGAATTTATAGGCACGATAGTCGGTTGAGGGGGTGCCGGAGGTGCCCAGCACCCACCAGGGCGCGCCAGGGGGCCTCTGGCGCACCCATGTGGGTGCTGGCCACCCTGGGCCCCCTCTTTTGGTGTTCTTTGTTCCATCTGGTTTCTTCTGGTCCGTAAAAAATCCACAAAAATCCCCGCAGCGTTTCATCTCTGTATGGTACTGATTTCCCGCGAAGTAAAAAACAAGCCAAAACAACAACTAGCACTTTGGCACTATGTTAATAGGTTAGTCCCAAAAAATGATATAAAGTTGTAATAAAATGATTGTAAAACATCCAGGAATGATAATATAACAGCATGGAACAAGCAAAAATTATAGATACGTTGGAGACGTATCAAGCATCCCCAAGCTTAATTCCTACTCGTCCTCGAGTAGGTAAATGATAAAAACAGATTTTTTTATGTGGAATGCTGCCTAACTTGTTCATCATATTCTTTTCTTCTTTGTATAGCATGGACATTTGGACTTGTAAATGATTCAAAGCAATAGTGTAGTTTTAACGTAATGACTTCAATGCTCAAGCATGTCAACAAGCAACCATGTCTTTCAAAATATTAACACTAAAGAAAGTTATCCCTAGCACATCATGCTCAATCATTGATCCATTCATGAAACACGCTCAAATATTAACTATGCCCAATGCTCAAGTACGATCATAGTGCCCCCTAATTGGTGCTTATAAGAGAAGATGGAGACTCAAAGCAAAAATAAAAATTGCATAAAGTAAATAGATAGGCCCTTCGCAGAGGGAAGTAGGGATTTGTAGAGGTGCCAGAGCTCAAGGTTTAAATTGAGAGAGAGAAAATATTTTGGGTGGCATGCTTTTCCTGTCAACGAAAACGACAAAGTAGCTCACAATACTTTCCATGCTAGATATATCATAGGCGGTTCCCAAACATAAAATAAAGTTTATTCCTTTTTCCACCAAACTTTCACTTTCCATGGCGGGCCGTATCCACGGTTGCCTTCCATACCAACACTTTCCAAGGAATTTATTATTTGACAACATGAAGTAAATATTTTTTCTTTTTCCATTTCGGTAATGGGCATCCCTATTACCGCCGCACTCTCGTGCAATGACAAGTGAATAAACACTCATCTTGAGAATAACACATCTAGCATGGAAAAATATTGGACACTCCCCACCGTTTCATGAGCGGTACGGGCACACAAAAGAGAAAATTTATTTTGAAAATTTAGAGATGGCACATACAAATTTGCTTGGAACGGCATGGAAATACCGCATATAGGTAGGTATGGTGGACTCATAAGGCAAAACTTGGTTTAAGGATTTTGGATGCACAAGTAGTATTTCTACTTAGTACAAGTGAAGGCTAGCAAAAAGATTGGGAAGCAAGCAAACCAAGAAACGAAAAATCACATAAGTGAGCATTGAACATAACTAACACCAAATAATGCACCAAAAGTAGGATGTAACTTCATTGCATAACTATTGACTTTCGTGCATGCATAGGGAATCACAAACCTTAACACCAATATTCCTACTAAGCATAATTACTCACTAACATAACTCACATATTACTATCATCATGTTTCAAAACTATTACAAGGAATCAATTTTAATTTGTCCAATGATCTTCATGAAAGTTTTTATTATATCCTCCTTGGATATCTATCACTTTGGGACTAGTTTCATATATTTCCATTGCCTTTTGGCAAGCTCAAACAAATTTAAGTGAAGCACATGATCATAAAGATTTCATCTCTCAAAAAGGTATAAGTGAAGCATGAGAGGATTTCTTCAAAATTTTACTAACTCTCAAATTAATCTAAGTGAAGCATGAGAGTATTTCTACAAAAGTTTCCAAGCACACTGTGCTCAAAAAGATATAAGTGAAGCATTAGAGCAATTCCTATAGCTCAAAAACTTTAAGTGAAGCACGTAGAGCAATTCTAACAAATCATAGCATGATTGTGGCTCTCTCAAATAGGTGTGTGCAGAAAGGATACAAAGGAAAAACTAACAAACAAAGCAAGCAAAGATACAAGACGCTCCAAGCAAAACACATGATATGTGACGAATAAAAATATAGCTCCAAGTAAAATACCGATGGTCGTTAGAAGAAAGAGGGGATGCCACTCGGGGCATCCCCAAGATTAGTTGCTTGTTACTCTTTGAATATATCTTGGGGGTACGGTAGCATCCCCAAGCTTAGGCTTTTGCTACTCCTTATTACTTCATCCATCGTGATCTCACCCAAAACTTGAAAACTTCAATCACACAAAACTCAACAAAATCTTCGTGAGATCCGTTAGTATAAGAAAGCAAATCACTACTTTATGTACTGTTGTAAACCCATTAAAATTTTATAATTGCATTATACCTACTGCATTTTAACTTTACCATGGCTTATACCCCTCAATACAAACCATAGATTCATCAAAACAAGCACACAATGCAACAAAAACAGAATCTGTCTCAAACAGAACAGTCTGTGGTAATCTATACCATACCCATACTTATGTAACTCTAAAAATTCTGAAACATTAGGAAAACGTAAGGAATTTGTATATAAACACTGTGTTGGAATTTCAGCTCAAGATCACGTTCCAGCAAAAAATGAAAATTCATATACTGGACGCAAAGGTTCTGTTTCAGATTCAGCATCACTTCTACTCATCCTATGAATCATCCTAACGGTTCTACTTGGCAAAAACACTAACTAAACAATAAAAACACAATAATAACAGAGGAATAATTGTGTCAACACTCAAAAACAGAAAGGAAAAAGCAAAAATTTATTTATTCATTGGGTTGCCTCCCAACAAGCGCTATCGTTTTACACCCCTAGCTAGGCATATTGGATAGATTCAAGTATTGTCATCTTTGGTTTTGGATCCATAGGATGCCCTCATGATTGATTCATATGGCGGCTTAATTCTTGTTCTAGGGAAGTGTTCCATACCCTTTCTCAAGGGAAATTGAAAAGGAATATTGCCTTCTTTCATATCAATCACGGCACCTATAGTGCGTAAAAACGGTCTACCAAGTATAATGGGACAAGATGGATTGCAATCAATATCAAGCACAATAAAATCAATGGGCACATAATTCCTATTTGCAAGAATAAGAACATCATTAATTCTTCCCAAAGGCTTTTTAATAGTAGAATCCGCCAAGTGCAAATTAAGAGAGCATTCTTCAATATTGGTAAGACCAAGCACATCACATAGAGATTTCCCCGTGGAGAACTCTGGTTGCGCTTTGGTTGGCTGCGGCATCTGGTCCCTCGTCTCGCATGGGGTAGTGGACCGAAGATCGGCCTGCTGGCGTACCGCGCCGGACACAGCGCATGGTGGGCGTCCTCGCTTTATCAACGCAGTGCATCCGACGCGTAGCCGGCATGATGGCCTCAAAACGACCCAGCGAATGAAGCGCATGTCGCTTCGACCGCGACCCCAGGTC